>JAVDPK010023069.1:0-30888 GCA_034780415.1 Cichlasoma orientale | reverse complement strand
TTGACTGAGCAACTTTTACTTGTAGTTGAGTAAAATTTGACCACGAGTATCAGTACTTTTACTTAAGTACTAGAGTTCAGTACTTTGTCCACCACTGACGGTAGCTATGTACGGTATATAAGGTAGCAACATACGGCATGCACAGTACAGTATGTACAGTATCTATGTACGGTATGTACGCTAGCTATGTATGGTATGTACGGTAGCAACGTATGGTATGCACCGTACGGTATGTACGGTATCTATGTACGGTATCTATGTACGGTAGCAACGTATGGTATGATATGTACGGTATGTACGGTAGCAACATACGGTATGCACGGTACGGTATGTACGGTAGCTACGTATGGTACGGTATGTATGGTAGCTACGTACAACATGTACGGTATGTACATACGGTATGTGCGTAAGATATGTACGGTATGTACGGTACGTATGGTATGATTTGTACAGTATCTATGTACGGTATGTATGGTAGCAACATACGTATGCACGGTTTGGTATGTACAGTAGCTACGTACTGTATGTACGTTAGCAACATAAGGTATGTACTGTAGCTATGTATGGCATGTAAAGCATGTACCGTAGCTGTGTATGGTATGTACCTATGGTAGCTATGTACGGTATGTACACTGGTTATGTACGATATGCTTTGTACAGTACGTATGTACAGTAGCTATGTATGGTATATACGGTAGCAACACACGGTATGCACCGTACGGTATGTATGGTAGCTATGTATGGTATGTACAGTAGCTACGTATGGTATGCATGGTACGGTATGTACGGTAGCTACGTACGGTATGCACAGTACCTATGTACGGTATTTATGTACAGTATGTACGGTAGCTATGTATGGTATGTAAGGTAGCAACATATGCTGCGTACTGTAGCTATGTACCGTATGCACGGCATGTACAGTAACTATGTACGGTATGTACGGTAGCAACGCACGGTATGCTCCGTACAGCATGTACGGTAGCTATGGACGGTAGCTATGTACGGTATCTGTACGGTATGCACGGTACGGTATTTTTAGTAGTTATATACGGTATGTATGGTATCTATGTACCGTATGTACGGTAGCTATGTACGGTATATAAGGTAGCAACATACGGCATGCACAGTACGGTATGTACAGTATCTATGTACGGTATGTACGCTAGCTATGTATGGTATGTACGGTAGCAACGTATGGTATGCACCGTACGGTATGTACGGTATCTATGTACGGTATCTATGTACGGTAGCAACGTATGGTATGATATGTACGGTATGTACGGTAGCAACATACGGTATGCACGGTACGGTATGTACGGTAGCTACGTATGGTACGGTATGTATGGTAGCTACGTACAATATGTACGGTATATACAGTACGGTATGTATGGTAGCTATGTACGTTTTGTACGGTGTGTCCGTACGGTATGTATAGTATGTACGGTAGATATGTACGGTATGTATGGTTTTATGGTATGTATGGTAGGTATGTGTGCTATGTACGGTAGCTATGTACGGTTTATACGTAGTGTATGGTAGCTATTTACGGTATGTACAGTAGCTATGTACGGTAGTTATGTATGGCATGTATGTACGGTATAGGAGAGGAATTAAAGCATAAAAAACATATTTCAATTTCTGTAGCTTCCGAAGTCAAGCTCATGCACGACTGTAGTGAGATCAAACATGCACATTGTGAATGAAACTGCCTATGCTCTGTGGTAGATCGCAAATTGCGGTGAAACGATACAGGCGCAAGCAGCGATAATAGCCAGGGCGGAGTCCAGGATGCGCTCCCGTGAGAGGCAGAGGAGCACAATCTTGCTTGGATTTGAATCGGTAAGTTTTGTATCCAATAAAAACAAGGATGTTAACAAATTGGACAATATTCTGGCAATTTAGTGATATTTCCAAAGTTGCGGTCTCAACTGGTCTTGAAATAAAATCCCGAGTCCGCAATGTCCGAGACTGAGACAAGACCAAGACCAAATGCGGTCGAGTCCATGACAAGATCAAGACCATCAAAAAGCGGTCTCAAGACCAAGACCGGTCTCGAGTACTACAACACTACTAGATGAATCGTGAGAGTGACTCCTTCACAAAACCCGCCATTTTTGAAACCCAGCAACAAGGGAAATGGCTACACACTAACCGACACAGAAGTTTTTGTGCTTGGTGGCTGATGACAGAATCCAGAGGAAGCTAGATGGAGCTACAGTTTGTGTTTGTGTCACATACAAATGACATCACAGAACTTTCAGGCCACCCTGCTATGGTGATATTCAGTTGTAATGGAAAATGACTGAAACCAAGTTGAGCCGAGTAGGTACTAGTGGAAAAGAAGGATAAGGGGGTTTGCTCCGTTTTTGACCTTCTGCCTGGGCTGTTGGTGGTGCTGTTGTCTCGCCTGTTCTTGCCTCCCTCCTTATCCTCTGCACCATCCACCTGAGCATCTTCGCTTATCTGCTCTGCCTATATATTTTGCTGGGCAAACCTCTTGAACAGCCTACCTGACAGCCTTGCTACCAGGGTATCAGTCGTGCGACCGTGTGACTGATGTGTCTCTGCCATTCAGCCCTTAGGCTGTCGTTCTGAGATCTTCTTGTTTCCCAGTACTCAAGCTGTTGGACGGTTCCCCAGTACCTATTCTATTCTGCTCCTGGTTTCCTTTTTTCTTTTGCTCCTCATGTTTTTTTTTCTTCCAATTTCTGTTCCTCTAGTTTTTTTTTGTTTTTTTTTTTGACATGTATGACCTTTTGGGATGTTTTTGAATTTTACTCTTTGACTGCCTTTACTGCCATTTGATTTCACTGTCTGACCACTGAGTATGACCTTGTCCTGGGAATAAAGTCTTGGATTGTTATGGACCTTTACACTGGCCTCTTGTGTCCTTCATTTGGACTTATACACAGATGACAATAAACTCAAGTAATGCAACAGCATGGAAAGCCTGTACTGAAGCAATAAATAAACAAAATCTGCTAGAACTGCTTTCATTTAACAGTTCAATGGTTTTCTGTGAAAGATTTTTTTATTAAAGAATATTTATTGACAAATTACATTTGAGTCCTTTTTCAGGGTCAAAATTTCAAACGTGTATTTAAAATAAATCATTGCATGTGTCCGTTGTCACAGGCTTTTAATCAGCAGCTTTGCCCACTGTCTTAGACAGATCCCAGTGACAATGGGTGGGAGGCAAAGATAGTCATTTAAAGCCAGTCAAAAGGCTTTTGAGGATCTTATTAAAATATAACAAATATTAATGGAGGTACAGGAAAAAGAAAAGCAATAAATGTAAGTTGACATGTTAAACTTATGGAAGTTAGGATAAACTAAGGTATTTATCACTGATATAATCTAATCATCAGTGTGTTCATATCATTTACTCTAAAGATTTGGAAATGTAGCACCTCACGGGGCTGTTGCTCTTCTATCTTCTATTAAGAGCTTAACAGAATCCAGAAATGGATACACTGACACTGACCAGAGGTTCAGTTACACTAAACTGCATATATTTATTATATTTAATGTTATATTTATCCTTCATGGCCACATGAATAAGTTAAGTGTTTGAGCATCTAAGTCCTGCTCCCAATAATCAGCTGCTGACTTTGGAAGCAAGGAAGCAGGCCCCCGATTCATCAAAATTTTATTGCATCAGTGATGTTTGCCTTATGTTTCATTGTACAGTGTGCTGACTCCAGACTCTCATTTTGCCTGATAAAAAAGAAAAACATTGATGAAAGTCCACAGAAAGTGGTCATTGTGGTGGCGGGTGACACAATCACATGACTTCTAAACACTATTTGAGTCCCGTCTTACGGCTGATTTAGACTTCTAAGGTGAATGCAGAGCCTATGGCGTAACCTACATAGGTGGCCCACGCTGTTGCCGGCATTTATGGTTGCGTATGGTGCAATACTGGGACCTTTTCACCTCCTAGGCCCCCGCTCTTTGTTGTGGTCAGTTTTTTTCAAAGGCAAACATATTTATCCCTCAAGGTTTTCCACTTCTTTGTACGTTCCCTCACATTCCTTCCGATGGTTTTGGCAATCTCCCTCCAGGAATCTGGTGACATTTGTGAGGCTTTAAATTCATACTAGGGGCAATAGTTGTGATTCTCTCGATAAATTCAGAAAACTGGTGAAAAAGCAGCCAGAAATGCACAGGAGCAATCAATGGTACTGAATAGGCTGGTCACCATAGTTGTGGATTACATCAATGTGATGTGTAGTTAAATTTCTGGGGAGGTGCATATCAGGTCACGGCGTAGGTTATGCCGTAGGGTTTCAGGGGGCTTTGCAGTTACGTTGTACCTATGACATATGATTCGCATGGAAGCATAAATCCCTAATTACTTTGGATTACTATTTTAAACTGTAATTTTACTTGTTTCACCCTTTTGTTAGGATGGAGAAAAGTACATGGTTTGGCTTGAAATGTATCCTTTTAAAATGTGAACCACATGCTAGAAGGTAAAGTTAACTCATCTGCATCCACGCCATTTAACTTGGTTACCTGTGTTACACCTCCTTCATCACTGACAAGGTCCAACGGACAAAAGTCCAGCTGACCTAAGATCACCACCTTTGTTAGCTGTCCACCATCAGATACACGGCTAAAGCAAAAAAAATTAAAACGGACATTAAATTAAACAGCAGTGTGAGAGTATCTGTGAGTGGAATTTACTGTTAGAGCAGGAAAGAGTGCATTTGTACAGGTCTATGTGTTTATGTTTTGGGTTTTTGTAAGTTAAAAGAAAGCCAATAGCTCTAAATACACCCGAACAGCCAGGTGGCATTTTTGTCTCTTTAACTCCTCTTGAAGCACTAAACAAACCACGCTGGACACAGACAGTTCTCTGTGGATCTTCACCACAGTATGGCAGCAGGTATCAGACACTCACCCTACATCACACTGTGTTGTGTACCAGCTCATCGCAGCTGCTGTGGTGAAAGCACACCACACCAGTGCGCGCGCGCGCACACACACACACGTACTCATACACACCTCTGTCTCTCTGCCCGTCTCCTGTGCCTTCCCCTTTAAAGAGACACACGGGTGGCTGCACTCCACTTGACATGTGGGCCTGTATTCTCACCTTAGAGACGGAGGATGGGCATGGTTGCACGCTTTGATGGCTTAATTATCGCTGTGGAAACAGGAGTGGTTAGAGGAAGGAGCAGAGAGAGGGAGAGAGGGTTATGTGCGAGTATTAGCAGCAGTAATAAGCTTGTGAGGATTGTTAGTGTGAGGGTAAAATGGGACAGAGGTCCCATAAGGCATCTCAAATAAATGTTCAGGATGAGGGTAATTTGGATGCTTATTTAGGCTCACTAAATGAGAATATATGCGCTGATTTTAGAAGTAAACCATACTGAATAAAATATAGATTCTTTATCAATTGCAAGCTAAAGTTATTTTAAAAATAACAATAGCAAATAAACTCTTCTCATACCTACTGCTGAAACAGTCACAGCATTAACATAACTGAGCTACACTGTTGTACAGCACTGTAATATTATATATCTTTACACCTACACAAATATTGTGAGACTAGTTGTGTGTTTTTTGGAAAATTGGAAAAAATATTATACAATGCTACTATTATTTTAGTCCTCTTGGCAGCTGTGCTAAAATGTGACTCACTATTTACTAGGCATAGACCACACGCAGAGTCAAAGGATCTGAACGTTCGCTAAATGATGAGCTAATTTACATGTGAAATCAGTGCTCGAGCAAAGATCCAAACTTCAGTCTCCCCACATTAAGGCACAGACCAGCACAGTAAAACTGGTACCAAAGACACCCCCCCCCCCGATATAAGCTTTTTAATCACTGCATGCATTTATTAGACCTTTTTTAATTAGAATCACGATTTGCTTTAAATCAGGGTCAAGCCCCAAGATACCTTCCTTGATATGACTTTTGAATATGCTCCCCATTTAATATAAAGAGAGCTTAAGTAGTAAGCACAATAATGATGATCAAATATCAAATATGTGTTTTTATCACTTTTTTTCTTAGAAATTTTCATGTTTTTGTCATACGTCTGACCTTGATTTAGAGATTAACAAAAAATAACAGGACCAATATATGCAAAAGAAGCAGTTAACTTACACTTGGCACTGTGGCTCTAACCTGGGGCTTCCACACAGTCAGAGGTGGGCAGATCAACAGCAGGACCCCAGCAAGGAACAGAGTGAGCACTAATGATGACAAGGTGATTGCACAGTTTATATGGTGGGAGGCATCTTAAAGAGTTGCAGTCTGACTCGGACTGACTGCAGTCACTCTCAGACAGACTGGCAAAGGTTTGAAGCAACGACTTCAAGGGCAACAAGACCGCAAGTTCATCACACATGATTGCAGTAATTTTGGTCCACTCCACTGCTGTTTTCCTTAGTGTGACTGTAGCATAAATAGTATCACATTAACCATCAGATGATGTGGGCTGAGAATGAGGGAGGCCAATCTGCTTGGACTGCAGCTGAGCTTGACTTGCCTGAATTAATGCTATTTGTTACTCCTTTCTAACATTAAGAGTAAATTACAGTCCAGTCTGATAAATTTCTAATAGTTAAAATATTTTATATAAATTTATACTAAAGTACTACATAGCCCCCCAGAAATGTTACAAAAACACCTTTATGCAAATTTAAATAGCTCACTATAATTTCTAACCATATTGTGAACATAACAAGCAAAGCCAAAAATATGCCAGTGCACTAGTCCAGTATGCAAAAAAAAAAAACGATCGTGATATAAACACGTCAGAAAGCATGGCATCACCCTGGTTGAATGGCTGAGAATTGGACCATTTATCTGGGGAAATAGGAGCCGTGTGCTTCAAGCCCATCTGTCTTCTGATGGGGGTTGTGAGTTGTGAGGTTGAGCTCAGTTTAATTGAAGATTATCTGCTTAATTACTCAAGCACAGCCCGCGTTAAACAGCCATGGATTAAGAAAACGTCAGCGAGGCAGACCTTTGGGGTCCTGTGCTACGCTCAATTAGCAAGAGGGCCCAGATATGGCTCTCCCCACCTCACCCATCACTGCACTGGAACTGAAGCTGCATGCTAAGAGACCGGCCATTAAGATAATAAACACACAACTGTAAAAGCACACAGAGTCAAAGTGTGGATTCCACCTCTGGACTACCCACTGCCCACGCCTCAGTAACTCTTCTCTAACTTCTTTAGCTCAATCAGCCAAGTAAAAGGATTTTTCCCCCACAATATTTAATTTCTTAGAGTTTTAGGTCCAATCTAGGAAGCAGCACGGTCATCAGTGGAGACAAGAGTGACACCTTTTTTTTTTCATGGTCCTCTGTGATGTCACCTCCAATGTATCAGCTGACAGTGGGCATCAAATGATCCAGAAGGATTCATCGTTAAACACTCGGGGTTACAGTCAGAATGTCACCTTTAGGGTTGTGTTGATTCATGGGGATCTTGGGGATCGACAGTAGTGTTTGGGACACAGAAGACGCGTTACGCAGGGCGAACAGTGCTGCCTTAACAGAAGCATGTTTCCTCTAGCTCTCATACACTTTATCAGTATGTGACTGTGCTGAAAGGTTTATGATTATATTTGCTTTACGGCCTGTTTGGGGTCAAACATGCCAGGGCAGAATACGGATGGTTCAGTGTGACCCTAACGGTGCACTAACCGCAACCTCTTTCTGTGCGCTTAACATACCACAGTTGTCATGCACGCACAGTGCAGAAACAAAGAATATTAAACAACCTTTACACGAGACACAGTGTGGGATTTTTCCATTCTGCGTGGCATCTACATTCTTGTGTGGTAATAGGAATAACAGCAGATAAATAGGTATCACTTCAGAAGTAGAACAGGAGGCAGTGCCTTCAGCTGTCACGCTCCTCTGCTGTGAAACCAGACAGACACTTTTATGATTAGGCTTAAAACTTTAATTAAAAAAAAAAACCTTGCTGGAGTTGGGTCAGGTGAACCTTAGCTATGTTACCCTTAGTTATGTTACAGACTCAGGCTACTGGAGGACTTCCCATCATGCAATGGGGACTTTCAACTCCTCTCTGATTACTGCCATCATGTTTATAACCCACTATTGCATGCCATTAACTTTGGTCTTCTCTCTCCCATCATTTGTGCTTTGTCCTTGTCTCTTTGTGCTCTCCCTTTTTCTCTTCTCTTTCCCCTCACCCTCCTACCAGTTGTGGCTGATGGCTGTCCTTTCCTTCCTGTTAAAAGGGAGTTCTTATTCCCCACCACTGCCAAGTGCTTGCTCATAGGGGATGGTCTGATCCTCATGGTTCTCTTTCCGGTGTTGTAGGGTCGTTACCTTTCACTATAAAGTGCCTTGAGATGACTGTTGTTGTGAATTGGAGTTATATAAATAATAAACTGAATTATCTACTCCAGCATATGATATTAGAATTTGAAAAACAATGGTTAACAGTGTTTTTTTTTATCCATTACATTTCTGCAAAATCCTACAAATATTATAAGTGATTATTCCGTGTGTGTGTTATCCACCCATTTTCTCTTTCAGTGGTTTGTAGCAGTTATATAGTATCGATCCCTTCCCCCCGTCTGTTATCAGATCAGATGGGCTGGAGTCTCTCTAACTGATCCTGTTTAAACGAAAAACACAAATACTGAGAGAAACACACGGCATACTCTTGAGTAAGGTTCTGTTTGGACTGGATTTTTAAAAAGGATTTGAGTCAGATTTTGGTTCTTCTGTTGTTCAGATTCTAGTTTCTCCTCAGCCCCATCTTTAGCTTTATGCACCGTTTTCTCCACACTGGGAATTTTCCTTCTTTCTCTCCTGTCCTGTAGACACAGGAGTGTGATTTTGATGAAGGCTGATGTCAAGAACTGACCACCCTCCTCTGTGCTGGCCTTTTGGTAGATGATTTTCTCATACAAGGCACAAGACATCTTGATGTTTCAAAGTTCAGCTTTACCTGCAAAAAACATTCCCTCATCTTTACCCTCTGGCACTCAGGTTTATCTGGCTAAGGTGCTGTTTTGCTGTGTATGTCCCCCTCTTTAACCTACATGCTGACAGGGTCTTTTGTCTGCCTGACCTGACCCCCCCTGCACTGCCTTGAAGTAGGGGTCACGTGACATCTGTTCACCTCCCCCTCCCATGTGGCCTCGCCCTTCATCTCTGCCACCTCTCCATCATCCTTCACTCACCTTCTTAATCCCTTCATCCTTCCTATTCCTCATTTTGCACCACTCTCATATCAGAGATGTTTGACTGAGATTCAGGAATGGCGACTGCCCATGGCAGAGTCTCACACAGATGGTAGGGGGTCCTCAGCTCGTCAATAAAGCAAACAAAGCTTTATTTGGCCTCCCAAAATGATGACAAATGAGAACAGCCACTCGACATGAAGGTCTTCAGAACAGCTTGTTTTATTAAAGATGTCAAGTCTTTTAAATGCCATTTCATTTACATGTTTTAATTATACGCTTTACAACATTCATTAGGGCAAACATAAAAGATAAATAAGCACATAAACAAGTTTGCTTCTTCTCTGTCCAGACAGTGTCCACGGTGACCAGCACAAAGCCAGAGCTAAGGCAGTGACATTTGGAGGTGGATTGTATGAGTCATCCCCTTCAACTTAATTAACAGCCTCACCTACACAACAGCCTATTCTCACTTACTTTTAATCCCAAAAGTGCTTCTTAACACTGGATGTAATGGGTTACAGACCCCCCCCCCCAAATTATATATATATATATAGCAAAGAAAAGCAAAGAAAATGAGCAGTGTGACTCAGGCAAAGCTGTTTTATTTGCGTGTTGTGTGGCCTTACCTGGCTTAGCCACAGGTACACCCACATTCGGGTGTCGCCTTGTTTTGTTTAAAGTTGAAGGGAGTGTAAATGGGTGGGTCGGTTTCCTCCCGCAGTCCAAAGACATGCAGTTAGTGGGGTTAGGTTAATTAGTGATTCTAAATTGCCCATTGCTGCGAATGTGAGTGTGAATGGTTGTCTGTTTCTGTGTTAGCAGGCTGGCAACCTGTACAGGGTGTACCCTGCCCCAAACTATGATAGCTGTGATAGGCTCCAGCCTCCCGCGACCCTGATAAGGATAAGCAGAAGAGAATGGATGGATGGAGTGTAAATTACAGTCAAGACTTGGAAGTGTGTGTCGTCACTGAAGCTAAGTGCTAGCCTCTGTGTATTCAGTAAATCCTTTGAAATTGCAGGGTTGCTTTGTTGTGAAACCATGACGTCTTCTAGATTTACACGTGTTAAATACAAAAGATGTGACTGTGGGTGGGAAGGATTTGGAAATGTCACCTTGGACTCAACACGGATTGGCTCAATACTGAAAGTAAAGCTGCTTTTGCTGCTGAGTAGCTAGTAATGGTATTGTAATTATGTTTCAGTGAATAATGCACAATTTGCAATTTTTGAAATGAGTATGTTTTCAAATATTTTTATTCAGGAGTGAAGACAGAATATAACAAGAAGAACATATAAAAGGGTAATAGTTCTACCTATCTGGTGTAAAAACAGTTGGTTAGTACATTTTTTTCTTTGAAGATCAAAGATGTTATCATAAAAATATAAAATCCAAGATAATAAGATTTGAGTAATTTTTCAGCATAATCAAAGTCATTATCTTGTTTTTGTATTGGCAGCAAAATTAAAAAAAAATAAGCAGGCCTACACTTCTGTGTAAATAAGAAGTCAGATTTCTACACCACTTAACTTTCTGATTTGCAAAACTATATCTGAGCTTTTCAGACAACACTTTCTGTGCTTTCTGTAGTTGGACATTTAGCACATTGATGCCCACCAAACTATCTTGTATGCGAGTGGTTTCTTTTGGCAGATCAAAAGAAACATAAAGCTGGGTTCTCTCAAACAATCAAAGAGAACATATACTCACTGGCCACTTTACTAAGTACACCTTGCTAGTATTTTTGCCTCCAGAAATGCTTTAATTCTTTGTGGCACAGATTCAACAAGGTACTGCAAATATCCATCCATGTATAAATATTTCTCAGAGATTTAGGTCCATGTTGCCATGATGGCATCATACAGTTGCTGCATATTTCAGTTGCTCATCCATGATGTGACTCTCCCATTCCCCAACATCCCAAAGGTGCTCTATTGGATTGAGATCTGGTGACTGTCGAGGCCATTTGAGTACAGTGAGCTCATTATCATGTTCAAGAAACCAGTTTGAGCTGGTTTGAGCTTTGTGACACGGAGCGTTATTGTGCCGGAAGCAGCCATCAGAAGATGGGTACACTGTTATTTACGCCAAATTCTGATCCTACTACCTGATTGTCACAGTAGAAATCGAGACTCATCAGACCCAGGAATGTTTTTCCAATCTTCTGTTGTCCAATTTTGGTGAGCCCATGGGAATTATTTCCTCATTTTCCTGTTCTTAGCTGACATGAGTGGCACCCAGTTTGGTCTCCTGCTGCTGTAGCCCATCTGCTTCAAGGTTTGATGTGTTGTGCATTCAGAGATGCTCTTCTCTATACTGTGCTTGTAACAGGTGGTTATTTGAGTTTCTCAAATACTCAGACCAGATTACCAACAACCATGCCACATTCAAAGCCACTTAAATCACATTTGTTCCCCATTCCAATGCTCAGTCGGAACTTTAGCAGGTTGCCTTGATCATGTCTACATGCCTAAATGTATAGATCTGCTGCCATGTGATTGGCTGATTAGATATTTGCATTAGGAAGTAGTTGAAAATATTTACCTAATAAAGTGGCCAGTGAGTGTAAGTGTAAATTATGTGCAGACAGTCTTGGTTAAACTTTAAATTCACTAATGCTTTTCCCACACTCACTCATTTTGCCACACTCCAAGGCAATCTTATAAAGAATCTACTGTCTTCTTTTGTTTCATTGTGTAAGACATTTTGCCGTAACTCCAACTTCTTTTGAATTAAATAAGTAAATTGGGACCAATTCTATTTACACTACACAGTACATGCTCCATGCACTGAAAGACATGTCCTGGCTGAGTACAATAACATCACTTTTATCAGAATTTAGATGCAGGAAATTAGAGGTCATTCAGGTCTTTATGTCTTTAATACATTCCTGCTGGCTTACTTGTGGTCCCTAGGATAATTAAGAGTAATGAATAATAATAATAATGCCTTTGACTTTTAAAGCGCTTTTCATGGTACTCAAAGACGCTTTACAGTTTAGTGCACTATTCATTCATACCCCAATCATACTCGGTGGTGGTAAGCTACTAATGTAACCACAGCTGCCCTGGGACAGTGTGACGGAAGCTTGGCAGCCAATCCGCGCCTACGGCCCCTCGGAACACCACCCAACACCAACCACATTCACACTTAGGCAGCATGCACACAGATGGGGACTCGAACCAGCGACCCTCCAGTTGCGAGGTGAGCACCTACCCACTGCCAAGTGTAGAATGAGAGGCAGAGCCTTCAGCTTTCAGGCCCCTCTTCTGTGGAACCAGCTCCTAATTTGGATTTGGGAGACAGACACCCTCTCTATTTTTAAGATTAGGCTTAAAACTTTCCTTTCTGATCAAGCTTATAGTTAGGGCTGGATCAGGTGACTCTGAACCATCCCTTAGTTATGCTGCAATAGGCCTGGGCTGCTGAGTGTTTCTCTTTCATTCACCACTTTTCACTCTCTCGGTGTTTATACACCACCCTGCATTTAATCAATTAATTTATTAATTATTATTTATTTATTATTATTAAGATGACTGCCCCTCCCTGTGCCTGGTTCTGCCGAAAGTTTCTTCCTGTTAAAAGGGAGTTTTTCCTTCCCACTGTTGCCAAGTGCTTGCTCATATGCTGTCGTTTTGACTGCTGGGTTTTCTCTGTAATTATTGTATGGTTTTTATTTTATAATACAAAGTGCCTTGAGATGACTGTTGTGATTTGGTGCTGTATAAATAAAATTTAATTTAATTATAGTTAAGATAGTGATTATGCTGATTAGATTCACCCAATTCTACCTTTTATACTAAGTGTTACAGGCAGAGCCTTCCCCTTTAAGAGTGAAGCCTTATGGGTAATGTATTTCAAGCCACAGGTTGTATTGTAGGCAGAAAGCGAGACCACCCACCTGCTGCCCGTGTGTGTTTGGTGTGTGAGCGAGCGCGAGGAGATCGGGGGAGAGTGGAAAAGCGTGTTCGCTGGCGGCGAAAGTAGGTGACGCCGAGAAAATACGGCAGCTCCACAAGTTTAGTTGGCCCAGTCATTACAGAAATGCCGGTGTGAATTGTATGCTGTCCTGGCTTCCTGCACGAAAATAAAGTTCTGCTGTTGCAATCTTCCGACCTGCTGCATCTCTCCTCTTTGCTGAGCTGACCTACGGTAGGCAAGCAAGCTAGTTACCAGCTACGACGAGCCAAGCTAAAGCAAAAAGCAGAGGTCTCCCTACCACGGTTAGGAGCCGCGATCTGCGAGAGGTAACATAAGGGTTGGAAATCTGCCATAGAGCTAGTAAAACATCTGCTCTCACATCTTAAACTCAGTTGGCTAAATCCACAAAGTTAAGTGAATATCAGAGTGGCAGCACAGGTTAGTTGATCACAGTCTATACATAAAAAAAAAATTAGCTAGCTCATAAAGCAAGTTATGTGACTTTTTTCTAAATGATCCCCACCCACGGCACCACTACACCCAATCTTAGGGTTCCCCCACTTGCCAAATCCCACTTTAACCCCTGCTTTTACCAGTGCAGATATTTCAGGATTTGCCAGGCTCTGAGTGCAAAATGGTTAAAGGGTGAATGATGAAGTATGAGAGCAACAGAAGGAAAAATGGAAAAGTTTAACATATGATTGGATTAAAAAGAAAACCTCAATAACTTTATATTTTTTGCATAAGGAGCAGGAAGGGTGTGGCTGCTTAATCTAACCTCTGGGCTAAAGTGCCGATATTCCTTCACTGCTCAACAGTCAGAAAGGAGGTGAGGATTTACTGTAATTCATAATCTTTAAAAAATGTAAGTAAATACAGTGTATGAATGCACTTATCTTGAAAGTAAAATCAAATATTGTACACAAGAATTTTTAACAACAAAAAGAAACAAACAAAATAATATCAAAGACAAGCTAAGCATATTGTTATGGACAAACCTATGAATCTATAGCCTCCTCACAGGCAGCATACCTCTCAGTAATTATGCATCATATTTGTGTAACCATTAATATGAGCTCTTACACCCAATGGGGAGATAATTGCAGTTGCAGCACAGAGTGTAAGTCACAGTATTCGCCCGTTGCACAATTTTCTCACAACAGACATTTTCACTTTCATAAAGCACAGGTGTTACTAATAACATTAACAATAGCTCTTTTCTATTACAAATAATTGGTGACAGCGAGCCAGCTTGAACAATCCTAAAACCTTGAAACTGCATCACCTACTCAGATGTCATCAATTTTATAATTTACACCTGTCTTTTGTGTGTCTTACATGAAAAGGCCTATTCAGTTTGGCTTACAACACTTTTTAGGATGTGCTGTGTTTGGCTGGTGGGATTGCTGGAACACATTACACATTATTGGCCGAACAACAAATGGCTGTAAAAACACAGTTAATATGAACTTCTCTGGATTAATGGTTGAAGGTTGGGTGTACATTTAGGCAAAACGGCAACTAGTTTAAGATTTAAAAAAAATATGAGCAGGATTAAGAGAAACATGGATTGTCTGCATCTACGTGCTTTGCTCACCCAATGTCTACTATTGCCTTTTTACTCCAAGCATTCAAAGATGGTCTTTCCAGCCTGTGTAGCAGATTCCCAAATCACAGCAAATATGAAAAATAAACAGAATGAAATAATTGTCATATCATTAACATCCTCTATTGTGCGCAATCACTCCTGCAACACATTTTCAAAAGCTGGGACAGGGTCAAAAAAATCTAGGGTTCTCTAATGCTAAAAACACCTCAAAATGTCAGGCTATCAGAGTTTGACATCCAAAAGAGGAACCTCCCAACTTATTAGTGCAGAGTTAAAAAGCCAGGATGATGGTATGGAGGAGCAGCAGTACACATGGCATGGGTACTTTGTACATCTGTGAGCAAACCAATAATGCTAACTAACCTTAGCACAAAAAGGAAACTGGCACTGGCAGAGAAGAACCAAACACAAATTTTCTTACTTTTTATAAGGAGATTTGTGTTTGTGATAATGTTTCTGGGTGGAGGAGGAGGTGCTCAACTGATCGACTTTTTCTGTGAAAGAAGAGCCAAACGCCCCCCTTTAAGTCAAAAACCTAACAAAGAAAACTGCTAATAAAACTGACACTTGTTATATCTAATTGGGGTTTTAATGCACAGAAAGCTTGGCTATGTTGAACTTCCTTACGCCCCTTAGGTTTTGAAGAGGCCTTGCTTATTTCAGTAAGACAATGCCAAACCTATTTCTGCCTGAATTATAAGAGCAAAACTGACCTGTCTGCAGTCCAGACCTGTTTGCTATTGAAAACGTTGAGCAGTTAAAATAATTTAAATAAATAAATTTGACATCAAGCAAGAAAGAGAAGACATTTGCTTTCAAAACAACAATTACTGGGCTTCTCAGCTGTTAAAAGAAACTGCGGATGGCATCAAAAGAAGCACGTTTTTAAAAAAGAATACAATTTCTCAGTTTCAGCATTTCGTATATTTTGTCTTTATGTGTCTATATAGGCCTCAGCTGATTTGCAAATCATTGCGTTCTGTTGTTATTTGAGATTTAAAGCATTTGAACTTCATTTGCAAATGGGACTGCCTTTAGAAAATGTGCTGTACTACTGTAGTCTCTTTGCAACATTATAAAGTATACCAATAGAAATATACTTATTGTTTAATTGCTGATGCATGAGATGTTAATATAGTTGACAGATCTGCAAGCATGTGTACATGAATAGTACACACATTTCCACCATCCCTGTTTTCTCTGGTGTTATTTCTAGCTGTGAGCTGCAGAGGCCCCAAACGCCACAACATAGACACACACATTAAGGCTCCAAGTACAGGATAGGAGGATTATTCTGTTATCCATGGTTGCTGCTGGGAGAGGGTGAGGGACAGAGGCAAGAAAGAAAAAAAATAAGAGGGAGGGAGAGAGAGAGAAACAGAGGGAAGGCAAAGATAGTTTGGTGGAAGTGCGGTGGGAGGCAAGTGGGTGAAGATCTGGTTCAGCCTGAGTGCTTCACTCGTGCATCCGGAAATGCTGAGGAGGTCAGTCACCAGCCACCCCATCCCCCTCTGCACTCCTTCCATCTCTCTGTCATTCAAACCTCCTCTACCCTCTTCTTTTCTCCTTTCCTCTCCTCTTATCTTTGCCAGTATTTCCTTTCCTGTACAGCCACGTGCCATTTTGACAAAGAGATTTATTGGTTACGTCATATTTCTTCCCTGTTTTAATCAAATGCCGTGGCGGCAGGGCTGACTTGTGCTCAGATTAATATCGCCATTGATCAGATTGGATGGAGGTGTCCTCACACCCGCTCCAAACACCATCCCCTCTTCACATTCCTCCCGCACACTCCCTCACGCTTTCATTGCTGGGAAAAGGGCTTTGCACTCTGAGAATTCCAGTAATATGCCTTTCTGCTGTGCAGCTGTGATTTGAAGCACGCATGCACATTTCATATTTATGTATGTGTGTGTTTGTGAGTGTGTGTGTTTGTGTGTGTGTGTGTGTTGGCTTTTTACTGTATTTTGGCATGTGTAAAAGTGCTTGCAAGCTCGCCTGTGTGTCTCACCTCGTTGGTTTTATTCATGAATACTTCTTGTTGTTGTTGTGATTTTTTTTGCTGCTTTTTTGAAATGTACTGCAAAAGGTCCCGCAAATGTGCCGCTGGGTCGGCGTCTCAACTTAGAGAATTTATGGTCATTTGCAAAGTACTGTGGTTGACAGAGACACAGAGGGAGAGAGTGTGAAGCTGTGGAGGCTGGGGAAGAGGAGAGCAGGTGCAGCAGCAAGCTGGTGACAATACTGCAAGAGGAAGTCATTTTAACAAACACGCCGTAGCGGCCAGGGCCAGTGGCAGCGATCAGCTCTGCTCCTTCCCCTGCCAGCCACCTCCTCATCATGCACACACTCCCAAACACCCCCACACACACACCACTACCACCACTTTCACCCACCCCCGCCCCACCACTGTGATCTCCCGGCCTGCCAGTCACGCAGCTGCACCACACCACTCTCCCCCATGTCGATCATGCATGACATGGAGGTCAGGAGCAACCAGCGGTGAGGCGAAGTGCCTCTGCGGACGCCTCCTTCCACTGGCCCCCCGGGGCATGACTGACCGGCGGTCTGCCGCACGCGTTGGGAAATTACCACACATCTTTTGTTGCTAAGTGCACGGGTGAGTGATGAACAGAAGCGGCCTTTGGCAGATGCTAACTGCAGGGGTGTAGAAGGAGGTTGGAGGGGTTTGGAAGGTGGTGGTGATGGTGGTGGTGTGTGTGTGTCTGTGGATGGGTGGGGGTGGGGGGGTTGTGCACAAAAAAATAAATAAATAAAAAGAGGAAAAAGAAGGAGAGAGTACTGGGAGGGAAGTGGAGGCTGGTGGTGAAAGGATAGAGGGGTGGGGGTGGGGAGGATGGGGTGATGAGGAGGCTAGAGGGAGGAGGCACAGAAGCGTGGGGAGCCGCAGCCTTCTGATTAAGGGCGAACGACTGCCGGCTGAGGTGGTGGGGGTGGAGGAGGAGGAGAAGGGAGAGAAGGAGGAGGGATGCAGAGAACAGAGTGAGGGAGAGAGACGGGGAGAGGAAAAAGGGGAAAGAGAAAAAGGAGACAAGAGAGGAAAAATGTGGGGGAGGGGCAGGAGGGACAATTTAACGAAGCTCAAAGGCTCTGCCGTCTCTGAAAAGCAAGAAAGGAGACAGACGTGGAGGAGATCGGGACGAGCTCGTGGCTGGTGTTAACAGGCTGTTAGCTCTGCCCTTGCTTTTCTTGCTCTTCTGCCTCTTTGTTTGTGATTCGGCGTTTAGAAAAATGTGAGCCTGCATTACTCCCGGCTTTTGAGACAAACTTTGATAACCTATTTTTCAGACCAGTAGCTTGGCTTTCTTAAAATTTCTGGAGAACTTGTTGATCAGCCCCCACCCACACCCACTGAAAAGAAAATATTAAATATTAAAAGTCTTAATTGTCTTAAAGAAGTTTGAAAATATGACAGCATGTCTTGTTTCAAGTATTTTGCAAAAAAAAAGCGTCATTTTGCCTTTTAGTTCACAATCTTTCTCTGCTTTAATACATTTTTCTTTTCTTTTTTTTTTAAACTCTACTAAACTGGCAGATTTATTTTAAGTGTTTACGAGCAGATACAATCCTAACCTTTTTTGCAGCGCTTATATTGGCACCTTGCTCTTATTTTTTCTTGACTATTAAAAGCAAAAGAAGGAAGAGCACCAACAACGTGACAAAAGAAAACTCAGGCCAGATCAGGATGTTCTCAATAATCAAGGTGCAACCTTTTTTTTCCTTTCTTTTCTTATATAAGTGTAACAAATTCATGCTGAACTTAGAACAAGTGCCATTTAACATTATTGAGGAGAGGGTGCAAAACCCACGATCGCTGGATGAGAGAGGGAGAGGGAGACAGCACCTGTGTCATTGTTATGCCTGTTGCCTGGTAACAACATTCTTCACCGTGCAGCAAATGGAAGCCATGCATGAAGAAAGCTTCATCTGAGGAAAAAAAAAAAAAAAACCTCCATATTTCATGGAGGTTTTTGAAGATGGCCTTTCTGTTTGGGATCTATCGCCTCTGTGAGGATTTCAGCACAAACAGGTGTTGACAATGAAATTAGCTCAGAGTCACCCACAGCGTACCGCGGCCTCAGTATCTCAGCTGGCATAGGCATCTCGAATGACTGGTTTTACCTGCTTGTGAACACGCAGAAACACAAAAAAAACGCACATACAGTTTTACTGCGGTGAAGTGTAAATACACTCTTACGGTCTGTTTTGACTGTGCATCACATAGGGTCGCGCACACAGCTGCACTGCTCTCTGTAGCTGCTTCTCAAAGTCAATGAAGGCTCCTTAACGGCTACACTTCTAAGGATTGAGAGGTTTCACTGTCCAGGATCCTTTGAAATCTACTGAGCGCTGAGCCTTCATTGAAATCACATTTTTAAGGATGTCTATTTTTAATCTTGGGTGGCACGGTGTTTTCGTTAGCACCTTGGCTTTGCGGCAGAAAGGTCTTGGGTTTTAATCTATTGGCCCGCTGGGGCCTTTCTCTCTGAAATTTGTATGTTCTCTCTGGGTACTCAGACTTCCTCCCACAGTCCAAAGACTGTTAGGTTAACTTGTGATCCTAAAATCGGCTGTGGGTGTGAGCATGAATGTTGTCTCTCTGTGTTCATGTCCTTTTCAGTGAACTTTCCACACTCACTGCACTGCTGCATTATGTGTTCCAAGCATCCCTGAGTCTGAGAAGCACCTTTGCAAACACACAGTTTTAAAAATTACTGACTGCTGTTCAGTTTGCTGCAGTTTGCTTCTTTATGTACATATTTAAACATTTTAGTTCAGTTAGCAGATTTCTTGCTGAGAGTGTAAATGCCTTCTTGCCCTGCACACCTGTTTGTTCATGTTTCCATGACCCACCCTCCCTCCATCTTTCTGTGTCACCCTCTGTCACTGGCCCTAAGGGGGATCTGCCCGGCCTCGGAGCCACTGCCGATCC
The DNA here is from genome assembly GCA_034780415.1 of Cichlasoma orientale. NCBI lineage: Eukaryota > Metazoa > Chordata > Actinopteri > Cichliformes > Cichlidae > Cichlasoma > Cichlasoma orientale. The sequence goes on along the minus strand of JAVDPK010023069.1, from coordinate 11,213 downwards.
AGTGAGGCACAAACCGCAGTCTCAGGCCATACGCTATCAGTAATCACATTTGATGTTGTAGCATCACCTTACGTTGGGACAGAAGCTGGCATCCTGGAAACCTGGGAGCTCTCCAAGCTGTTTAACGTTGTGGAAGAGGCTATGGACCACTACATCTTCCTCCTGATGTGGACTTTTTAGCGATTATAAAGTGAAAAATCTCCTATACAGTATGTCCTTTCAGGAATGTTTATATGGGTTGTTTTAGATAGTAGGAAAAAGCAATCATTATGGTTACCATATTGAAAGACCGGATATCTAAACTACCTTCAATATCATGCGTATATAAACATAATTTCATCGAGCTGATGCTCTCACAGCTAAATTCTATCATTTCTGCTCATGTGCAAACTAAAAACACGAGCCAGTGTATCTTTACTGGTGTGGTGTGAGAACAGTATTAATAATTTCCTACTGTAACTATTGTGACGACCCGCTCCACCCCTGCTCTCCACCCCAGTCTGCCTGTCTGTGTGGCAGCTTCTTTCTGCAGGTATTGGAGAGGAGGTGCGGTTTGTCCACAGCCATCAGCAGTGGGAACACATGGGCCCAGTGTGTGGTGATCTATAAACGTCCTGAGAGCCCATTTGTTTGGTGGCTCTCTCCCATGAGACACCCATCTGGAGTTTGGTTGCTGTTTGGTTTGTTTCCTTGCACTAAACAACATCTCATTCACCACCTCTTCACTGAGGCACCACTGACAGTACTGACTGTGCCCAACATTGTTAGTTTGAGTTCCTTTCTTTTGTTTCTTTGATTTAAATAAACGGTTTCCTAATTGGCATTTGTGCGTGCATCTCCCTCGTCATCCTGGCTGTGTGATAAGTCTGTGTACATTTCTTAAAAATAAATAAATACCTGTGAGAAAGACCACATCAGCCTGTGGGGCGAGGCACGTCGTTCCAAAAAGTAAGATGTGAAACAACTTTTTGTGGTTTCACATCTTCACCCGTGTGATGTTTCCGTTACAATATGCCTTTAACTCACTTTTGTTTAGGATGGCTGCACATCAAGATTGAACTGGCGTGCTGCCTTTAGGCAATCATTTTGACAAAAATAAAAATATTTCATAAAAGCTAAAAGGGTTTTGACTGCTCTGTGTTTTACCAATAAAAATGACAAACATTTTAAGATCCCTGAAAGAGTTTTGTTTGTGTGTTTGTTTGTTTGTTTGTTTGTTTGTTTGTTTGTTTGTTTGTTATGAGACACATTTCTTAAATCTGAGACAGTTTTCCAGCGGCTGTGTTGTTGGTGGTGCTATAACAGGACAACACATGGACATGACCTAATCAAACTGTTATTGAATTATTTCTTTTCCTTTCTACATTTTATGCCTCACGCGCTGATGTGTCCTAACGGTAACTTGTGAATTATTGTTGTAGTTATTGTTATTCTGTGTTATTACTCTGAAAATGCCCATTTGCTATAAGCTACACTAGACAAAATAAGCAAGCATTCTCAGAAATTAAAAAAATAAATAAAGCAAGACTCAGAAATAAAAAACAAACAGTTCCTGAGCTTTCTTGGACCACAGCAGACCTTCAGAGGCATTTGGCCAATTTGACCACTTCTTCATGAGGGCAGCAAAAACGTCGGCTCCTTCTGTATTTATCATCTGCAAAGCTTTATTGTGTAACTTTGAACCACAAATGGGTTTCATTTCTACTCCAAAGTAACTGTCAAATGAGCTGTCAAAGTCTTTTATGAGTTCTGTCATTTTTACTTTATTGGGATCGTGCCATCCATATACAGAACACTTTCATCCAGAATTATACACACGGGGTCTTTTTCAAGATTAGAGTGAAACCACATATCTGTACAAATATATAGATTTGTCAAAAGCATGTTGTCCAAGGACTTTATCATTCAATATGCAATTTTTAACCTTTGCAGTTGACTCTGTTGCATTTTCCCCTAAGCTAAGTCAGGAAACCATCATTTCACGTAATGAAAGATCAGAAAATCCCAGATTTAATGCTCATCTTTAAATTTCACCATCAGAATTGAAAATAAAAGAGCGGGGAAAAAAATGCCAGTGATTTTCTATAATTCCATCAGTTCAAGTTTAGATTTCCATATAACTCTTTTGCGGGTCTTTGTCTGGCAGTAGTTTTACAATCTGTTTCTGTCTTCAGTGTGGAGGGTAAAATGTGTCCGTCTTTGCTACACCGCTCCTCGGGGACCTTCCACTGTAAGCCTTGCTCGTGAGCTATGAAAGCTGGCCCTTGCTGCAGCTTCTTTTATTCCCATGACACACCCCCATCTTTGATGGCTGTTTGTACCAGAAATCTCTTCCTACCCCCACCACCAGCAGCCCCTATCAGCAGTAATGTGCAGCAGCCTAGAAATCGCACAGCTCAGTCAGACAACAGTGGAAAGACCGTTTTGATTTTACAAGGATAAATAGGTTGAGAACATTTACAGGCTCACCTCGCTCTCTAAAGTATTTTTTTTAAAATTTTTATTTTACTGGTATATTTTGCTTATTTGTGTTCTTATTTTTTGCAGCCAATTTTATCCTGCAAATACATATCAGCACTACTGTTGTTATATAACATTTTCACATGTAAATGCAGTAAACGTTGTGCCGTTTATTGCACAGCTTCCTGTCAAACCACAGGTAATTTGACAAAGAGAAATGATACCATAAATGTCATCACTATATTCCACCATTTTTTAAATTACCTTCATTGCCCAAAGGATGCATTTGCAATTACAGGTCACGGACTGACATATTTGTCACTGTTTTGCCTTGAAGACAGCTGCATTAATAGAGGTTAAAGTGGTAACTTTATGTTGCTCAGGTCCTGCAGTGCACAGCACTGCCCGACGCTACTTAGGAAACACTGATACATGGCATTTTCGATCAATTTGTTTTCCTGAATTAAAAAAAAAAAATAAAAGGATGGAAATGCTCACATGAAAATGACAAACAGAAGACCGTACAACAAGACAATCTGCATGGATGGTGGTGCACTGAAATAAAGCCCTGCAATTTCTGTCACCCCGTGTCTAAAGGGAAATTGAATGAAATGCTCTGCAGAGGAGGTGGTGGGTAACACATACAAGCCTCGGTGTGAGAGTGCTGTCTCTATGGACCAGGTTTCACTTTACCCTCTCTGGGGTCAGATTTCACAGGCTCTTCACCGGCTGCTCGACACCACAGTGAAGCTCAGGCCTCTAACGGTGCGCGCAGAAACAAAACCGGCGGATGTGTTGAAAGAAATCTGGCCTGATGTAAAATTTGGAGTTTGCTCTTATTTTGCATGCTTGCATGTTTGCGTGGCATGTTTATTTAGTTAATTGATTCACCAAAGGCAACATGGCTATATTTGGGGCAGGCTTGTATTAAAGGTGAACTGTTACTTCCAGATCTCTCTGTTTGATTTAAATAAGTGAACATGGACTCAGATTCTCGTGATGTAATCCTGTTGTCTCTCCTAATATTACTGCATTATGCTGGCTGTACTACAGAGAGCAATGGCTTCCTCTTGAGACAGATTAAATATAATCTTGGCATCTCTCCTCAAATTAGTTTCATTCAACCACTTTATTAGACACACCTGTTCAACTGCACTTTAAAAATAAAATCTAATCAGCCAATCACGTGGCAACAACTCATTTAGATAGGTAGACATGGTCAAGGCAACTTGCTGAAGCTCAAACCAAGCATCAGAGTGGGGAAGAAAGGTGATTTAAGTGACTTTGAACGTGACATGGTTGTTGCTACCTGGCTGGCACACAACCATCTCTAGGGTTTACAGAGAATGGTCCAAAATAGAGAAAATATCCGGTGAGCGGCAGTTCTCTCGTCCAAAATGCCTTGTTGATGCCAGAGGTCAGAGGACAATGGCCAGACGGCTCCGAGCTAATAGGAAAGCAACAGTAAACTAAAAAAAAAAAAAACTCGTTACAACCATCTCTGAACACACAACACGTCGAACCTCAAGGCAGGTGGATCACAGCACCAGAAGACCACGTAAACAGCTCTTTAACTGAGAAACCTTTGGAACCAGCTTTTCTTTTGGGCTTTGTTTGAGTGCTTATAATTAAGTTCCTCATTTTATTTTAGGAAATTTGCATAGGTTAGCACATATTCATGTCGCCTTACACTCATTAGCATGCAGCTCCACCATGAGAGGTCATCTGGTGGAGGTGTTTGTTGACTGTTTCTATTGGTTGGCAAATGGTGACTTAATCAAGCAATACTGCTGGAAGCAAAAATGATTTTCAACTAATCTCGTGGCCAATCATGAGCAAAGGTAACGGCTTGGATGCTGGCAAATGAGCCACCGTCTAGAAAGCGACCAGGCTAATGACGTGATTATTGGCTCATCAAAGTCATATGAGTGTGTACGTATGGGCCTGTGTACATGTATTTATGTGTATGTTTGAAAGTGTGTACGGGTGCTCGCTGAAGGTATGTGGTAGTGGTGGGCGGTGCTGGTCACATCTCAGCATGATAATAAAAGCCAGCGCTGTTGTCGCCAAACTCAGCCTCGACGCCCTTCTTTTAAGTGCTGCCTCTATTCTCAGAGAGCAGCAGACACATTACAGAGAGGGGAGAGAGAAAAAGAGGAGGAAAAGCTCGGGGAAAGAGAGAAGGGGGGGAGAGAAGCGAAGGGAGTATTGAGGCCTGTGGCTGAAGGATTGATTTTAAATGTTCTGCAAAGGCAGTGTTTACTATCCTCTCCGGCTAGCCCCCTGACAGCGCCAGTATCAAAACAAGATTTGTCCCCCCCCCCCCCCTCCACACCCATCCAGCAAAAGGAGATAGAAGGCAGCAGCAGGAAATACTTTAAATGACGATTCTTCTCACCGGCCAAATGCTTAGATTGCCCTCAAAAGTAGTGCAGCTTGTGCGTACCGCAGAAAGGTATTTTTACTTCCATTTTAAGTGTAAATGTCAATAAACAACATCAATACTCATCCAGTGCTCAAACTGTAGTGCAGCCTGCTAGCTTGTCATTCAGTGGGGTTCAAAACTCCAGGACCGCTCATGAATATGCTTCGGTTGCGTGTGTCGTTTAATATTAATAAAATTAATAAAATCTTGAGTAAAAAGTTAAACTTCTAAAATGTATCACTGGCATGTCTCGGTGACAGCAGCGCCTCACAAGTTTGCACAAAACCTGATAACTCATGTTATTCTGGTATGATTTAACAGTGTTCAAGGGGAGCATGAGATGATGTCAGGAACGCTTCGCCCTCAAGTGCTCCTTAAATGTTCAGAGGGTTTGACTGTGGAAGCACTCCCTGGTCTTCTTTGGTTAAATAGTCCTTTAAAGCTTTTAGGTGTGGTTTCTGGCTCGTCACCCTGCTGCAGTGTGAGTTCTTCTTCTAAAAGATGCAAACCAGAGGGAGAAGCATGTCTCTAAAGAACAAAGTGGTTGGTCAGGATGGAGCTGATTCAGTGCAGATGTCCAATTCCAGGCGAGTCAAAAGACATGAATGTTCCCACCAGCTCATTCGCTGTGGGTTTCACACACTGTGGTATCATACTCTTTCCTGTTCATCTCTGTACACACACCCTTCTGTCATTGTCATATATCTCAAACGGGGAATCTATTAATCAGTCATGTACTGTCATATGCAGGTACGTCTGAGCTTTGGCCTTCTTTCCTCTTTTGTAAAGCGGTTTGGAGACAGCTACTGTACTTGTTCTCTGAAAGCTCTGCACCTGCCATTGATAGCACTTGGTAAATTTAGTCCTGGGTTTCTTTTCTAATTCTGTATCTGTGATTAAATTGATTTTGTTCTTTTAAGTGATTAAAGTATTGATCTTCTGAGTGTGTACTCATCTTTGGTCTGCCTCATCATGCTTTGCATACCACAAATCCTTAGGCTGCCATTCACTGCTGCTTATGAGCCCTACAGTCTAGCCATGACGCTGAGAAAGCCCCTCTTTGCTTAAGATAATAATACGACCTCTACCACAATACTAATTAGTAAGCAATGTTCTTCTGGAACTGTAGCACCCTGATTTCTTTATATTTTGCTTCCAAGGAGGCAGACTTTCTTGTAGCGGTCTTGAGCAATAGTTCTCCAGACTTTCTGAAGGTCTTCCGATGTTTTTCTTTAGACATTGGCTACTTTTTCACACATTTTCAGTCCAGTCCTTGTACCTGACTATTTTCAGAGGAATGTTTTTTGTTTGATAAGCCACTTAACACTGACCTATGAATCATTCAAGCATAAAAAGGGCTCCAAATTCAAGGGATGAACCAGTGTTGTGTCTACACTTAACCAACAACCAGCAGAAAACCAATTTTAAATTGTATCTTGTCACAAATAACACATTTTTTTTCTAATTTCTTTAATTTAATCTATGAAAAAATGTTGAAGATAATACAGTGTGGTAGCCATAAAATAATATTTCTGTAACAACAGGGCTGAAAATCAGTGGCAAAATATCTTATGGAGTGATGACTCCATGTTTGGAGGAGGTCAGGAGAGAGGCACAACAGTGAGCGTCTGCAGCCATCAGTAAAACACGGTCGAGGCTGTGTGATGGTTATTGTATCTCTTGTTAAAATTAATGGAATTATGAATGCAGATCCACCACGCAACATCATCTGGAAAGTATCTGACTGACAATGATCCCAAACACACTGCCAATGCAGTAAAAACATGACTGGATGGAAAACACACAGTGGAACAGCATCAGTTATGGCCTGGCCTTCTCTGAGTCCAGACCTCAACATTACTGAAGCAGTGTGGGATCATCTTGACAGAGAACAGAACAAAAGGCAGCCAACATCCAAAGAAGAGCTTTGAATGTCCTTCAGGAAGCCTGGAGAACTGTTCCTGAAGAATGAAATGTTGAAAAATAAAGGCGGCCGTAGAAACGTACATACTCTGTTTTTGTCTTATATACTGTATTCCCGTGTATGTTTGCACATGTTTTGATAAACTGCTGCACCTATTTCCCTTTTTCCTAGCAAAGAAATGACAAGTGACTCAAGACTTCTGCACAGTGCTGTAGATGAACAGTGGATTTACATAAGCAAGCCTCAAAAAAGAAATCAAAGCCACCTGAGTGTCATCGAAACTTTTGCTCAGGTCTAAATGATGCTGCTCAAATATGATCTGTTGTACAGAGGAACTAACATGGTCAGTGGAACAAATGTGCTCAAACAGCCACTTTCTGATGTTTTTTTCCAGGACTGTGTGAAAATTTGGCAGCCACAAATGCTATATTTTCAGCATTTTGGAGGCCACTAACAAATAAAAGACAGAATGGCCTATTGTAGTGAATGTTGTGAACGCTGGCGAGAAATCAAGCAAAAATGGGTAACTGGATTTGAAGGAGAAAATTCCCTTTCATGCCACGCGGCCACGCTCATAATTATCTGATTGTTGCCGACCATTATGAATTTGATTTATTGTTCTTTGGCAGTCAGGATGGAGGTTTCTCACCCCCGCCTTGGACGTGTGTAAAATGTACAAGTCTGGAGGGCTGAGGAGAATATGGGGAAGCGAGAGCCATATGTCTGTGCTGTCAGAGAACCACTTGTTAGAGGAAGTTTAGCCTCCCTGTGCCTCCAGCCACAGCCTTAATTATTAACAACATGTCTCCCCTCTGAAGAGCTGTGTGAGGGCGGCTCACTGAAAAGGTGCTTTGGAGTGTGGGCTGCAGGATGCCGACTGTCCTCTGGGTGCTGAGATATTCAGTTAAAGCAGTGAAGGTTTTTGGGAAAGTTGCTGGTTTGTAGATACTTATCCTCCTCTTTTCTCTCATGTGAGACTCGGTAATTGAAACTTACTTGTAAACACATAAGCAAAACCAGAGTGAGTCATTTTCTTTTACATTTAAATCAAGGCAATCATCATCAGATCTCTCTGTGCCCGTGAAAGATTTGAAAACGATAACGTTTGGGGGTTTGCATCCAAGATTTTTCTTCCTGTAGAAAGTCATTAGAAAAACTCAGACGTTAGTTCTTGGAGTTATAAGTGACAGGAAGTCCTGATTTGCTCAAAGTTCCCATGATATTCAGCTTTGAACTGTATGTAATTAAAAAAAATTTAAATCTTGTATGAATGATTTAATTGGTGCTGTCAGTGGGGATTAATCTCATCTCCCTAATACAGGCCAAAACAAAAGTTTAACCCTTGCTATCAGCTACAGATTCGGCAAAGTTAAAGGCAAAACGAGAGTGGCGCTTTAAAGATCCCTCTGGATCTGCACTGGAGCTCCCTGCACTGGGACCAGGCCGTATCTGTTAACAAAATGCAACTGAGTGTTCATAGTTTGTTAGCATTCACATCTTCTTCTATCAGCAACTTTTTTTTAGAGTTAAAGGGGCATACAGCAGGGTATGTTTTGGGGCATGCCCACATCGCGACTGACAAGAGTGTGTAGAGTTTCTCAGTCAGATTCAGTGATCTATTGTTGCATCCATTACTCAAATGCTAAGATGGCAATGAGCAAAAAGCATCCAAAATTGTGATGGCTTGGAATAAGCGCGAAGCAGTGCATCACTGTGGCTGCATCCATCTTTTATCTGCACTCTACAGTAAGTGTGTACAGTCATGGTAAAAAAAAAGAAAGCACACCCTCTATAAATTCTAAGATTTTACAAATCAGAGCAAAAATAATAATAAAAAAAATTATTATTTAGTCTTAAAAGTGTGTGTGTGTGTGTGGGGGGGGGGTTACATCTCATGATTCAATAGCTTGTAGACCACTTTTATCAGCAATCACTTGACGTAAATACTTTCTGTATGACTTTATGAGTCTCACATTATTGTTTTTACTCTTCTTTACAATGTTGCTTCAGTTCCTTGAAGTTTGGTGGCATTCATTTATGCACAGCTCTCTTCTCTGAGATCACTGCTGTGGTCTTTCCTTGTTGGCAGTGTGTTAATACATACCTGAATACTCCAGACCTGCAAACTGACAGAACTTCTGCTTTAATAGAGGTGCTCACCCTTGCTGATTATCAGTTAATCAAGTGTATTTGATTATCAGCACCTAGCTGCTATTTATCCCCTTAATTCCAGTGGAAGCAGTAAGGGTGCACTTAGTTTTTCACAGACTGTTTCTATTTAATTTTAAGACCTGGTAAGGACCAGATTATTTTTATTAGGTCTTGATATGTAAAACCTTTAACTTAAATAATATTCCAGACCTCAAGACAATTTTTACACAACGCCTCAGAATTACCAATAAACTGCAGATGGTATCGTATTATAAAAGAAAACAAACAATATCTAGATACCATATAATCAATGCATGTCAATGTGTTTTCATTAAAGTCACATTGCAGTTGGCCAGTAGTCAGTCAAGATGTTCGGTTCTTGTTAGCAGCAACAACAAACTCAGAAATAATCTGCAAATGCGCTGAAAGAATGATGGATGCAAAAAAAACACTCCACAACATCTTTTGATGTTATCTATGAATAAATAGAAAACCAAATACTGTATGATGTATGTTGTATGTGTTTTATAGATCAATAGTTAAGACACAAGAACATATAAACACAGTATCATCCCAAAAGCACTGCAGCTGGGTCTACAGATTTCCCCTCTGATTCTGCTCTCCTATCCTCAGAGTCAGTTGCACATTAAGAAAGTGTAACTCTTTGACCTTTTCATAACTCTCTTGTTGTTTGTCTTTGTGCCCAGAGCCGCCTGAGGGGTGTCATGGTAAAAAAAATACAGAGCATCCTCCTGGTCTGCATCAGCGCTCACCATCCCCCCATCGTTGGGACAGCCATTTAGAAAATACATGCAGAAGTCTCAAATCACATCCTCCAGTCTTACGCTGCACCCTCCAGAGTGTGACTTCTCTTTAGTAGATCATGCTGATGATTCTGCAGTTTTAAATCAATATCCTAAAAGAACTTTTGGGAAAGCATAGATTGGCTTAGTACCATCGAAACATTCCAATCGGTAAATTTAAATGATGAAAATTATTAGTTCAACAGCTCACAGCTTAGCACCTACTGTATGAAAATTTGTTCCCTTTCATTATTTGAACTGAAATTTATTAACCACAAATATTAAATGGAAATATATGTAATCAAATAAAATGGCGTACACAACTGTTATCTTAAGGGTTTTGAAATAGTAATCATTAAAAAAAAACATTTGTGGAGCAATTTTTCCATCAAAATGAAAAACACACATGGATGATAAGTTACCGGCTCTTTTAATGTCACACTGTTGTCAACATGGAAAGCCACTTTAAAATATATTTTAAAAATATTGTATCATGTGCTAGAAGAAAACTTTTTTTTAGTCCGACAAGAGTACTGACAATAAAATCTAAGTGCAGATGTACTGTAAGCACTGTAAGAGTGAGAGGAATTACAATTGTGCTTGTAATGGCATTTAGCTTTTGTGGAATGGCACCTCATTGCACAAAGGTGGGTAGGAAGAGACAAAACAATGTTGTGCAAAATTGTCAAGTTAGTGTAAATGATATCTGATGTCGCAAAGGCATGTGAATCATACGTTTTATCACGCTGACATTCTGGGAGTGCCTTGGACATACAGTTTACTAAATTTACTTCATGCCTAATGATTAAAGTGGCAGTAGACATCTTCACAGGAAAACAAACCCCTTTGTTTACTGGGAGCTTTCATTTTCCTGGGAGATTTCGTACTCGGTGTCAGACAGAATTGCATATTGAAAGCAAAGATTATAGTTAACAAATCCAAATGCCTGGTGTCTTCATTCTACAAACAAGACATTATGTAATCAGTGTTTATTCCTCAAAGATACACTACATTGACAGAAGTATTCACTCGTCTGCCTTCACACGTATGAACTTGAGTGACATCCATCCAGGGTTTAATATGATGTCAGCCACCCTTTGCAGCTATAACAGCTTCAACTCTTCTGGGAAGGTTTTCCAGAAGGTTTAAGAGTGTTTATGGGAATTTTTGACCATTCTTCCAGACGCGCATTTGTGAGGTCAGACACTGATGTTGGCCAAGAAAGTGTTGCTCACAGTCTCTGCTCCAGTTCACCCCAAAGGTGTTCTATCAGGTTGAGGACCTTTATGGTCCTTGCTTTGTGCACTGTTGTGCAGTCATGTTGGAAAAGGAAGGGGCCATCCCAAAACTTTTTGAATTTGTCCAAAATATCTTGGTATGCTGAAGCATTAAGAGTTCCTTTCACTGGAGCTAAGGGGCCAAGCCCAACTCCTGACACACAACCCCACCC
>JAVDPK010022974.1:11865-30983 GCA_034780415.1 Cichlasoma orientale | reverse complement strand
GTGTGTGTGTGTGTGTGTGTGTGTATGTGTGTGTGTGTGTGTGTGTGTGTGTGTGTGTGTGTGTGTGTGTGTGTGTTTGAATGTATATATCTCTGACTAATTCCTCGTGCTCGGAAAACATGCCACAGAGACACGTGGGCGAACATTTCCTGCCCTGGAAGCTGTCTCTATGGCAATACAGCTGGAAGGAGGAGAGAGGGGATTAACTGGAAGATGGCTCGTATCATGTTCTTTCTCCCACCTGCACTCTTTATCTGCACACATACACTCCCTTTGGAGTAGGCCGCTGTAATTGCCCTCTTGCTAGCTTCTCCCCTCCCTTGTCTTTTTGCACCCTGTATTCATCGTGTCAGACAAGGTGGAAAGCTATAAGGGTCCCTGCTGTGACTGCAAGTCTATTATTACTTCCCCTCCGTGCTCTTTAATGGCAGCCGGCTCTGTGTATTACAAAATGGGCAACAGGCCTGACTCATTACCTTCATTTGTCAAACCTAACCACACTTCTGTAGCTACGTCATCATTTATGCTTAAGTGATTGTTTGGTCAAGCCCTCTCAACCTATTAAAGTCCATTATATCTGCTGAAATCTTTAACAGCTTTGCATGTGCTGGAGTAGGTGTGACCACTGCAGTTTTTAGTAGGGAGAAAATTGTCAATTATTAATGGAAACCTTTGTGTTAGTGCTGAATATAAAGCAGGCGTGCTTGTTCGCTCTTATTTATGCGAAGAAAGAAGGCTAGACCCCAGAGGTGCCGATCGTCTCCCAAACTGTAAACAGATCATGTGGCTGAGTGCTAAATGTGTTTGTAAAATATTAAGAAGCAATTAGAAATAATTCACCCCTAATTTTCAAGCACAAATTGGTCAGTTTGGATTAAAGTCTCACTAGAGTCATTTAAAAAAATCCTTGAAAATAAAGTGTTTGTGCTGTTATTCCGATATGACCGTTCTGGGATCTTCACCTCGCTGCTGTGGGCCCCGTGAGCTCCGTCATCCGGGGCTTCGGCTACCGAGAGGTCCAACCATGCTGGACAGGCAGACCTTGGCCTTTGTTTGGGCTTATAGCCCCATTCCACAAAACGGCAACAACCATACAGGCTACTGAGTGTCTTCAAGGAAACTTGGGCAATAATGGCAAGATGATCTCCTCTGACCAACGCCCACTCTGGGATGCTGGAAGAAACCCAAACAGAAAATTCTTGTAGGAACGTGGAACTGAGAGCCAAAGTCAGCAGCCTCGTGTCTCACACTGGCTGAATAAACTAGTGAGTGGTAATCGTTCAGCTAACATCGCTCATGTTCTTTTGATTGTTTGCATTCTGTACATTAACCCTCAAGTGACCACAACTAAAGTGGCTTCCACAGCAGTAAAACTTGATGCTTGATACAGTTCACAGCAGAATGTTACAATGCAGTGATTAGAAGTGAAAAATTAGATGGAAATCAAAGCCTTTAATGTTATAATATTTGACCCAAGCCAGCTTTCCATCATCCTTGAAACACCAACCAATTGTTTTGTTTTATTTCTGAAAGCTTGTTTTCTTATTTTTGTTTTCTTATCTATTGATGGGCCCTTTTCAGGTCTGACTCAGAGCCTTGGAGATTCTAGAATATGGACAGGAGAATTTGGCTGCTTCTGCCACATTCAGAATATAGATACATAAATAACACTTAACAAATTTATTAGAGATCCTGTCATAAAAAACTAAAACTGTAAATTTGAAAATTAATGGATAATAATTATAATTTGGCATTAGTTATAGAGCTTGTGCATACTGCTGGATTAACCATTACAGAAACATTAAAAATGATTTTGATCATTAGCGGGACTGTTAGGTTTATGCCACAGCTGCCCTAAATTTACACTGGATGTTAAAGGTTTTTTTTTAAATAGAAGAACATGTTTGTATTCCTAAAACTAAGATATTAACAAAACTGCGAGTTTGGTGTCTGAAACTGGGGTGTTGTGTTGACATGTATAATAAATGCTAACATGAATGTGACTGTGCCTTGACTATAACATTGACTTCAATGAATCTTTATAAATGCAGCTGCAAATTTTGCCCCACTCCTGATTATATACTACTATTATAATGTAATTCCCTCTATTGGCAGGGTGCTATGAATTTGTGCGTACGCAGTTATGTGTTGGAGGGGGGCTCTTTGTGTACCTCACTCTCTATAAGCACGCTCACCTGCACATGCTGACGCTTTGCCATTGTTCCCACAGGGTGCAGGTAGAGTTCTATGTGAACGAAAACACCTTTAAGGAGAGGCTGAAGCTTTTCTTCATCAAAAACCAAAGGTCAAGTAAGTACAGGAGCCACGAGACACTCTCCTCTCCTCTGAGTGAAACTGGTAAGAGGCTTTCTGCTGCTGCTGGATTCATCCTGAGCTAAATGAACAAATAAGTGCATAATAAAGGAAATGGCAGCCAGTGATGACATATTTCCACTTTGTGTCTCAGTTGGGGTTTTCATTATTGCATTAGCTGCCTCATCATTGTGGTTTTAGGTGTTCATGCTGTGGCCCAGCATGGACCGGAGAATGCTGCTCGTTTGTTGAGAGACGAGGCGGAGCTGCAGTGCTTTTCTCATTAGGAGATGCCACATTGTCTCTAAAAGAGACGTGGTGTGACTCAGCGGTCGGGTGCACTGTGTGTGGAAGCTGTTCATTTGCATGTAGCTGTAAAAAATGTACACTATGGGAGCTCTCCCATCTCCGGTTGGACACGTCGTTACCAGATCCTCGACACTGGCTCTGCTTTTCCTTCCCTCAGCCTGACATCGTCACTAAGCCGCCGCAGTCCTCGACACAAAACAGCAGCTTTTAATGAAAATGTCACATCGTGCTGCGGGGCTCTTTTGCCCTGTTTGCTGTTTGTTTGTCCGTCCCGTTTCAAATCTTTTTAACATCGACGCAGGGTTCATTGGAAGGGGTCGTGTCACTCGGGATTAGCTGGCTGACTGGCTGGATGACTGGCTGGCTAGCTGACACTGCTGGATAAAAAGCTCCACAATCTTCTGCCATGTTTCAGTTTGTGTTGCAGGTTGTGTGCAAGCTTATCAGTACACTTGTGTCTGCAAAAAGAAACTGTGATTTCCATAAATAATATCATGCCCCTTGGCTATTTCTCCTGCGAGCTCACCAGTCATTTACATTGCTTTGTAGTGCTTCAGCACGTTGTAGGCACACACAAGTGCTGCTGTTATTTTGATGTTATTCTTGAAGGATTTGAAAGATGCGTGTCATGGGAAATCAGCTGTGTCAGGGTGCCGTAGAGGCACGGAGATGCATTAGTTATGCTTCAGGGCTAAAGGCATTTTTATGCACCTAAACAGCCTTTATTCAAGCAGCAGCAGCTTTGCTACAATGAAGAGGATTTGCTGCGTCAGACTGCAGAAGAGTGTAAAATAAGAAGTGAAAAAATGAACACAGAACTTTAAGAGTGAGCCTGAGAGTAACACGGAAAGGCTCTAAACAAACTCATCTTGAAGTCACTCAATTTAAGCTGCAGCAGTTTTTTAATCGAGGCGTTTTTTTGTCGCTGCGCAGGCCTGAGGATCCGCTTGTTCAACTTCTCACTGAAGATTCTCACCTGTGCCCTCTACATATTAAGAGTCAGCCTGGACGACCTCAAGGAGAAAAATGGGAGCCCATGGTGAGAGTGACACACCGCCTCCCCCCCATTCAGTCACCGTCCCTATTCCACCTGTCCATAATAGCTATACAGTTACATTGTTGCATGACCTATTGTGGTCTTTTTTTGTTTTGTTTTATTTCTACATGGGCAAAAATCATAATTTAAAAAAGGCCTTTTGTATTTACTCATGTTATCTTTGTCTAATATTAAACTTAGTTTGATCTGAAACATTTAAGTTTGACAAATATGCAAAAGAAATCAGGAAATACTTTTTATATGTTTACATGAAATGTTTCAGATTTTTACTGTCACAGCGGTGAAGCTACATATGTCCCAGCGGACATGTTTCCACTCATACACACATTCATACACACTCATACACACATTCAGACTCTGTCTTCGTGTTCTCCTGCTCCTGTCTGTCATACAGTGCACTGAATCGGACCTACAGCGGGAATGACACATCAGAGCCACCACTAATCAAATGGTATGTGTATGTCAACGTGGAATTTTTTTAGTAAAATTATGTGTGCACAATTGTAATGTTCCCATTATATAAAGATTACATAATGAGAGTGAAGTGTGAGGAAACTCTTGCATTGTTTTTGGCAGGGAACACATTTTCTGGGTGAACAGACGGGAGTCTGTGTGGGCAATACAGGTGAGAGCGATACCATTTCTGTGGATGTCCACATAAATCAGATTCCATTCCATGAAATCAATCTCAATGCATAATTCAGCCCCAAAATGCCAGAAGCCATTTATTAAATAAAAGCATTGCAGAGTATGGAAGTTCCCCACTGAAGGCCGAGACGCTGGATGGGACGCTCTGTCGGCTATTGCAGGGTTCATTTATCGCTCTCTCCCCTTTGCTCCAGGTGACAGTGGCCTTAATCAGTTTTTTGGAGACTATGCTAATCACATATCTCAGCTACAAGGTAAGAGACTGCCGTGCATTACAAATTTTATCGTTTTAACCCTCACTGGTCTCTTGCAGCTTTTTGATCTAAGCCCAGCACTGTATGTTTTCTGTCGCGTAAGCCAGCAGCTTTCAGTCACCAGCTCTGGCGCCGTTCCCCAAACGCAGATCAATCACAGGGCCAACAGCAAATTTTAACCTCGGACATCAAGCACACAGTCTGAAAAAACCAAGCTGGGAAAATGGGTCTACAGAGCTGGAAGTGCAGTTTGTGTTTTGTCTGCAAACACATGACAGATTAAAGGAAAAAATCGATATAAACCTGTATTAGTCGACGTTGCAAAGCTTTAGTGTGCCTTAGCATTGATTCCTAAAGTTGCTGAAACTCTACAAAAAGGATTGGATATCTTTTTCTTAAAGTTATTTGCTCATTTGGGGTTTTGATGATGGTGGAGGGTCCAGCACATCCACCCAAAACCTCCCACAGGTGCACATCTGGTGACCAGAAAGGGCGTCATTTTCTTACCGATCAAACCATTCAGTGAGCCTTATTTGTGGTGATGATATGGTCATCTTGGAAGAGACCGCTCCCATCAGACAAGCATTTTTATCACAGGATAGAAATGATCGCTCAGAAAATCAAATCAACTCCTCAAACCAGCTTAATGCCACAGGACAGAATCGGATCCCTTCTCTGTGGCTGTCAGGTGTTCAGGTTTAATCTGTCACACATCTGAATGTCAGTCACCTGCGTATACACTTCTGTGTGCATGCAAAGGTAGGATTGTCCACATTGCAAGTAAAATATCAAAATTATGTATTACTGGAATGCACAATGTGTAACGGCAGACAGAATATTTGAAACAGCTCCTGGATATTTGTTGAACTGAGCAGCGTCACGTGTTGTTCAAGGTTTTTCTCGTCTGTTTATGTATTCAGACCATAAGGTTTTAGGAAGGAACTCAATATTATTTTGCTGTAGAGAAAAGAAAATTTGTGGGGAAAAAAACGTTTAAACATCTCCCACGGCTTTCCCTTTCTCCGAGTCTGACTTGCACCGTTGCTTTCTGCTCCCGTTGGGATCCTCAGAGGTTTGAGCTGGCATTTATTATGTGCAGCCATCTTTTTCCTGTTCTGTGAGGCACACTTGCAGATATTAAATTTTGTCCTCAGTTGGTGATAAGGTGAAGCCTTGCAAAAAGTTGTGGTGTCACAAACTTTTATTTTAAACTTCCCCATTTTATATGTTTAGTGGCTACAAAGTACAGCGATATTATATAACACGTGTTAATATTTGATGTCAAAGAAAGAAGCGTGTGGAGTTTTACATCCTGTCAACACAGATTGTGCGGTGTTGTTCTGCGGTGATGTTCAAAAGCACCTGCAACTGGTTTATTGAATTGTTGCCCATCGATTTCCTTTCTAGGGAAACATTTGGGAGCAGATCTTCCAGGTGTCCTTCATATTGGAAATGATCAACACAGTTCCATTTATAATCACGGTGAGTAACCGAGTCATCAGTTTGCCTTCGCCACGAAACAAAGTAGCAGCTGGATTAATTAACGTTAATGCTCCAAAAATCACATGTACCTCATTTCAGACTAAACAGTTTTGATATCCAAACACTCTCGATGAGAAATAACATAATGCATAAACGTTTTCTTTCTTATTTGTATCGAGGTTCGTGTTTTCACCCTGTCTGCTTCCCTCCTTAAGATCTTCTGGCATCGATTAAGAGACATATTTGTCCCCGTATTTCTCAACTGCTGGCTAGCCAAAGGTGCTCTGGAGAATATGATTGTGAGTATTTTCAAAGCTAAATAAAGCATGTGTTGCATCTTACACACTAAAGTTGTTGAGGGTAAACAAAGCTGTATGCTTTCTCTATTACTGTGAGCTTTGCGGGTAAATTATCACCCCACTAGCAGTCGTATTACCGCTCATGAGTAACGATGTGTAAGGACTCAGCGAGTCGATAACGTTGAGCAGAACAGAGTTTAATTGAGCATGTTAATTCATTACTTTCTGGTTAGCAGACGCCGTCTTTTTGTGAACATATCTGATATGCGCACAAGCCAGTGCATCTTTCTGAAGCTGCTGTTACCAGCTGCATTTCTCTGTGTAACACTGATTGCAGTAACAACGGGCACTTTGATCAATTAGCCTGCTGTCTAATTAGTTGGCTACAAAGCTAACACCAAGCACTCTATTCATGTTCACTGAGCCGACTTATTTAGGAGGAAAGAAAAGACACGTTTTTTTTATTCATGCTGCAGCAGCTTTTTCAGACAGCGTTTCTTTAACAAAAGGTTACATAAAGAACAAGCAGTCACTTTTTTTTTCTTTTGGAACGAACTGCGCGTGCTGGAGGCTGGTGTTACAGCACATGCACTCACTGTCCACTTCATTAGGTACACCTGTTCAACTGCTCATTTACACAAATGTCTAATCAGCCAATCACATGGCAGCAACTCAGTGCATCTAGGCATACAGACATGGTCGAGGTGACCGGCTGAAGTTCAGGCTGAGCATCAGAAAGGGCAAACACGATGATTTAAGCGATTTTGAATGTGGCGTGGTTGGTTGTGTCAGAAACTGCTGATCTGCTGTGGTTCCTGCACGGAGATCTGAAAAAGAGAAAATATCCAGTGACCAGCAGTTTTTCTGGGTGAAAATGCTTTGTTGATGCCAGCAGTGAGCTGAGAGGAAGTAAACCAACGTACGCAGGAGAGCATCGCTGAGCACACAACACATCACGCTTCGAAGCAGATGGGCTACAGCAGCAGAAGACCACACTGGGTGCTAGTTTGTCAGCTAAGAACAAGAAACAAGACAAGACAATAGAAGACTGGAAAAACATTGCCTGAGTCTCAGCATCAGTGGTTCTGGCTGCTGATGGCAGTGAAATGATGTGGGAAATATTTTCTTGGCACACTTTGGGCCCCTTTGTACCACCTGAGCACTGTTTAAATGCCACAGTCTACCTGAGTTTTGTTGCTCACCATGTCCATCCCTTTATGACCACAGTGTGCCGTCTTCTTGCTGCTGCAGGATAACACAGCATGTCACAAAGCTCATATTATCTCAAACTGGTTTCTTGAACATCACAATGAGCTCATTGTACTTGGATGGCCTCCATAGTCCCATCCCTTTGGGATGTGGTGGAACAGGAGATTTGCATCATGGATTTGCAGTCGACAGATCTGCAGCAGCTGTGTGACGATATGGTGTCAATACGGACGGAAATCTCTGAGGGAACGTTTCCAGCGCTTTGTCGAATCTGTTACAAAGAATTAACCCTGTGCTAGCAAGGTGTACCTAATAAAGTGGCTAATGAGTGCATATTATTTAAAGTTAAGTTGTAAATGCCTTATATCAAGAGCAAGTAGAGCCAAAGCAAAAAAAAGTTCAAGTGTGGGCAAGGTGATGCCGAATTAACAAACAGAGTGCACAGAAATCTGGTGTTGTAGTATCAGTGTTGCCCAGGAGGGTTTAACAGGTACACGAAATTCAAAGCACTTCCATTGGATCCACCTGGTCCGGCGTGTGTGTGCTCTCGCTGGGATTCGGATGAGACAGAATAGGAGTTACATGCCAAGACGGTAGGTGGCAGATGGTGGAATCTGTGGCCAGGGGGATGGTTGGTGGCAGGCGGAACATGCTAACAAGGTGCGAGCGAAAATGAGTCGTGAGCTGCCACGCTGGAAGATGGACAGCACGCTAATGTGGGAGTATAAAGAGGAGAGGGCATTGGATTTGATATGTTTGATATAGCGTGTTAATGAGATGATAGACTCCACACTGAAGTAGCAGAGCTTGGTTCTAATGTTAATGGTGTAATTATGGCCCTTTTAACACTTTGTTTTGCAAATATTTTTTGTTTCAGTTGTTCTTGAGAAAATGTTTGATTTTGCTGTCCAGAGTGGAAAATGTGTTGCATTTCCCAATCAGTGGTGTGAAGAACGCACTGAACAGTTTTTGCACAGGAGAGCAGACACTGCAAAAAGCTCTTTTCTTGTGTTCAGAATGATTTCCACCGCGCCATCCAGAGGACCCACTCTGCCATGTTTAACCAGGTGTTCATCCTCATCTGCACCTTACTGTGTCTGGTTTTCACCGGGTGAGTCAGCCTCTGCTCTCGCTGTTGGTCTCTAACCGCTGACGCTCTCAGACCCATTTAGTGACCCTTGGGGCAAAATCTGTTCCCTCAACCTTGTACCGCATGACCTCCCCCCCCCAAAAAAACAACATCTCTCAGTTGGTGGTTTGCATGGCTTATTATCTGGGAGTAGCAGTGTATGCTGTAGAAGTGGAAATTGGGGGAAAAATGTACCTATTCCAAAATCTTTTAAAAGCAGACACGGTTATTGGCAGAGTGATGGGACCGTAGTATTTGATTAAAAGAGACCACGAATAAGCAACAGGGAGACGTGTTTATGTCAGAGAAAACACGGTCATCTTATCAATAACCCGCCCTTCTTTACGTTTTTATTCGTCAGCGATTATTTTAATCAAAGTTGCCACTTCTTAGACCATAATTCTGTCAAGTTATATATTTACTTTCCTGCAGCCTCAGGCTTTCGTTAAAGGAGCAGTGAGAGGAAAGTGACAGAACAATCATGATTTTACTTTAAATGACATACTGAGCAGGAGCCCACGCTGGGCTGACCTTTGGGCCCTATTTCTTGGTCAAATTAAATTGGAATATCCAGTCTAGACCAGGCTATATTACCTTGGTGAAGAAGACTGCCTTAGTAAAATATCTCCCCTTTCGTGTTGTATTTTAATCATCTTTACCCGAAGGACATGCGTCTGGTGTCACTGTATAATTCCTTGTTTTTATGCAGGGCTTGTGGGATCCAGCATCTGGAGAGAGCAGGGAAGAACCTGACCTTGTTTGACTCCTTCTATTTCTGCATCGTTACCTTCTCCACTGTGGGCTACGGGGACGTCACGCCGCAGATCTGGCCCTCCAAGCTCCTGGTGGTCATTCTCATCTGCGTCGCCCTGGTGGTCCTGCCGCTTCAGGTATCGACTAAATTAGGCGCGTTGGACCTGTTTAATCATAAGGAATTCTTTGGCGCTCCGCATCGAGCGATGACCTTTGTGTGGGTATCATCGGATATTAAATGACATTTTCGTGCTGGCTCGCAGCGAGTAAAAGTCTAATTTGGTCTTTCGCTTCTGTGACATTTTTTTGGCTACGGAAGAAGTTTGCAAGTGCCAGTCAAAATTCTGGCCAAGTTATGCTGGCTCACACTTGCTGCATCATTAGTCCACGTATACAGTGTGTTATTTATATGTAAAGATCACAAACAGGTTCATCCCGTCAGATGTCCTGAAAAGTTTCTGTCCCTGTGAAGCAAACCGAGTGAGAAATGGAGATGAGCTCCTGCCGTTGCCAAGTTACTCCACGTGCAGCTTTCACTCCATCTGCGTCCAGACAGCAGATCTTTCTCCCCTTTCATTATTTATTTCATTCTTGTTGCCTTTGACATCACTCCAGTTTTGTCGTCATTGTGCCAGTTTGAAGAGCTAGCGTACCTGTGGATGGAGAGCCAGAAGCTGGGGGGGAACTACAGCCGGCACCGGGCGCAGACGGAGAAGCACGTGGTGCTGTGTGTCAGCTCGCTGAAGATAGACCTGCTGATGGATTTCCTCAACGAGTTCTACGCCCATCCCAGATTACAGGTACGAGATATGTTTCTATGTTTGATTGTTGTACTGTACAACATACAAAACAAACAACTCTTATTGACACATGCACTTGCATGTAGTAAAATTTAGTCTCTGCATTTAACCCATCATGCATGCAGCACACACACAGCACAACATGTGGAGCAGGGGGCAGCTAGAAAGCGCCCGGGGAGCAACTGGGGGAGGAAGGATGCTTGCTCAAGGGCCCACAGTGGTGTACTCAGAGCGGAGACAGGCAGAACTTCACTATTCCAACACCGATGCCAGTCCGAGGGTGCTCTGGGGCCCCCGATGGTTTGGATTCCAGATGGTTTTCAGTCCATTTCAAGAGTGGAAATCCCATTTTTTTCAGTACATGCCAGTCCGAACCAGCACCAAAGGTGTAGCTGTGGCTGGAACTTTAACCATGAGCATGAGAACAGTTGTGTAATTAGCTACATTGCACAGAAAAATAAAGCAAATGTGAAAAAGTTTTAGCCCGGCAGCCAAAGGGCAGATAAGCTCGTGCCATGACGAGGCGTTTTATCATAAGTCACAAGAATTGCTCCTCCTCCTACAGTATTGGTCAGAATTTAGTGACGCTTGCACAAACTGATCGCCTAAGATGGTCTTCACCTAAATTGTGTTAAAGATCAAGGTCATATTTGTCATTAGTTGGTCCAGCCAACCGATGACAAACAAAAAAAGCATCACTGCCTTTCTGTGCTTCACACATTATAAAAAACTGTGAACTGTGATCAGTTACAGTAACTTCACTGTATTTACTGAAGGCATGAAAATTTTACCATCGTACTGTGAAAATGTTACAAAATTTTTGGTATTTGGTAACAAAAACGTGTGAACAAAAACAGCGTTTTGCCTGCAGATTGTGACGCTTGGAATGGGTGTAAAGTTGATTTGGTTGTAGCTGAAATGAGTTTATCAATCACGAATAACTCACGTGACTTTGTCCTGTATGAATGAATTTACGAGGGTTTAACAATGCTCTCTCGTAGGACTATTACGTGGTGATCCTGTGCCCGACAGAGATAGACATTCAGGTCCGTCGAATTCTCCAGATCCCCCTGTGGTCACAGAGGGTTATCTACTTGCAAGGATCTGCTCTCAAAGACCAGGACCTCATGAGGGCCAAGTGAGTGAAAGCACGGCGGGGAGCCTCATATTGAGACCAGCACCTCTAAGCACAGATGGCGCGTGTTCTCTCGGTGAAAGGTTCAGGCTTCAGCGTAGCCGAATCTAATTTGTTTTATTCGTTTTATTTTCTGGATAAGATTCTCCGCTAAATGACTTGGAATGTAATTTAAAGCGTATCTTCTCAGCTGGCGATGCAAAGCCATTGAAATGCTGGTAAATGGTGAGATACTTACAAGTCGGCTTGAATGACCTCTCCTTGCACATCAGTATAATGCGATCTCACTCCGCATTGATCATCTCCTCACTTCAAAGAGCACATTCTGCACATGAGCAGCGACCTCTCGGTTTAGTCTGTCAGTAGAATATTTTACTGCACAGTCGGGCCGTTCGTAGCCGTAGCCTGGCCGAAGATGTTGTTTTACACCCTTATATTTATGGTCATGTTATGATGTGTTGTGATTTATCTCCTTTTCTTTTCCAAGAATTCCTCTTTAATGTGCAGTCGTGCAGGCGCTGTCATTTTTTTTAACGCGCTGATATGTGACCACACAGTCAGGTGACCCTCAAATGACGGATCTCTGTCAAAGATGTGCACACGGTACACGGGCGAGGTGGAGGCAGATGAAAGAATAAGAAGCTCCTGTGTTTCAGGCAGAGCGCGGTCTGATGTCAGCTTATGGCAGTTTTCACAGAAGAAAACAGGCCTTTTCAGCCTTTGTCGTGGGATATTAGCACTCATCCGTGCCTGGCTCTAATTTAAAGCATTGATCTGTTGAACCACCTCTTTCCCGCCATTCGCTCTCTTTGTTTTAATGCGTCTCTTTCGATCCATCAGGATGGACGATGCTGAGGCCTGCTTCATCCTGAGCAGCAGGAACGAAGTCGACCGGACCGCTGCCGTGAGTCACGTCAGCAGAAATATGCTGAAGTGGTCGTAAAATGTCTCATGGAAAATATTATTTCAAAAAGAGCAGCTTCCCTTCCTTTTGATGTTAGCCAGGGAAGTTGGAGATATTCAGATGTTCTCTGTCTGAAGCAAATTTCAAGGTCCAAAAAATGAGTCAATGCATTTTTTCCCCCCCGCAGGATCATCAGACTATTTTGAGGGCGTGGGCTGCGAAGGACTTTGCTCCAAACTGCCCTCTCTACGTACAGATCCTCAAACCTGAAAATAAATTTCACGTTAAGTTTGCTGGTGAGTGTGAGAAGACGTCATACCGTCAGAGCTCCCGTGTTGGTTAGACCGAGTTTTTCTTTAATCTAAAAGATTTTTGAAATGATTCCTCTTCAATCAGATCACGTCGTTTGTGAGGAGGAGTTCAAGTACGCCATGCTGGCACTCAACTGTGTGTGTCCGGCCACGTCCACATTAATCACTCTCTTGGTTCACACCTCCAGAGGGCAGTGAGTATCCACCGCCATTTATTTACATGTTATTTACTCTTCAAGTACCTTTAATGATGTGAGGTCCTGCACTGTTCTCCCCACATCTTACACACTGACATATAACTTTATTGATCCCAGAGGGAAATTCATATTGTTCTTAAGGAGACCTGTGAGGGGATTATTTGGTTAATTATGAGTTCTTTCCACTTTTTTATTTTTCAGTTCAATTCAGTTTTATTTATAAAGCACCAAATCACAACAAACAGTCGCCTCAAGGTGCTTTATATTGTAGGTAAAGACCCTACAATAATACAGAGGAAACCCAACAGTCAAAACGACCCCCTATGAGCAGCACTTGGCGACAGTGGGAAGGAAAAACTCCCTTTTAACAGGAAGAAACCTCCAGCAGAACCAGGCTCAGGGAGGGGCAGCCATCTGCCGAGACTGGCTGGGGCTGAGGGGAGAGAGAGAGGACAAAAGGCATGCTGTGGAAGATTCATTTACTTATTCATAAGTTAAATAAAACCTTTTTAATCATATGGTTTCACAAGGAATGGATGTATTCACTTTCTTACACAAACTGTAGCTATTCGAGGGGGGAAAAAATGCAACATTCCCCTCGTACTCGTCCATTATGCTTAAATTAAGCATTAAAACTGGGACTAGCCTGGCTTTCTTCAAAGATAGGATAAGTTTGGGTCCTTTGGATAAAGTAGTGTAAGTCTGCTTCTACTCATTTTGCTAAGCTAAGCTAATGATGTCTAATGTACAAACATTTTCCCCTTAAGTGTATGTAGCTGGAAGACAGATCACCCTGATAAATGGCAGTAAAATATGAATTATCACGTTTAAGGAAACGAGGCTGCTGCAGCCTTTTAGTTTGGAGAGCTGCACTCCTTAAGGTTTTAAGCCTTTACTCAACAACTGGTGCTGTTTCTGCCTCAGTAGCAGCTCAACCTCTGCGAAATATTATAATAAAGAGTTTCATATTTGCACAGAGCTTCGATCTCTCTCTGTGATTAATTTGGGAGGAGGATGGCTGCGTGTTCTGCACCGAAGTCTTTGCAGTCACACAGACTGCGCTCGGTACCATCTCACTGCTGCGCCGTCACCACTGCCCAAACCCGTCGCTGTCAGCTCCGTGAACATCACACTTTTTTCTTGTCAGGCTATAAATCTGTGGGTTTTTTTCCACATTCTGTCCAATCTGCAGCAGACGCACAACACATCCATTTTCATTTCCACTATGGAAAATTGCCCTGGCTTTGACAAGATAGCAGAAGACTTAATTTGTGCCAGGTTTTAAATAAAATTATGATGCGCGCAATCTGTCTTATTACAGTGACCTTACAGCGGCTGTTGTCTCATATTATTGTTTGTGGCTGGAGTTGAGGAGGCCGGCGAATACGGGGTCAGAAAAGGTCACATGAGGCTTGATTTATGGGTCTGTGGGGAAATGAGAACTACTGTAATCGGATTTAAAAGTCTTTTTTCTCTTAAATTCAAATTGATTCTGAGCCGTAGTTTAGGATCGCATATATATATATATGATCCTGTCATTTAAATCAGGTTTATTAATGTAGTGTGTACTTTATAACCACCAAGGAAACATCAGGAATGCAAGCAAAACATCAAACGTGTTTAAGTAGTAATTATTCTGTTAATGCTCGTTCAGGGAGGGGCAGTTATCGCCGGAGCAGTGGCAGAGGACGTACGGACGCTGCTCTGGAAACGAGGTCTACCACATCCGCTTGTGCGACAGCAAGTTTTTTGGGGAGTACGATGGAAAGAGCTTCACCTACGCTTCCTTCCACGCCCACAAGAAGTTAGTGAATTTCCCCGTGGCTCGGTTTAGTCAGATCTCATCACATCAGAGCAAAAAACACACCGTGTCATTTGGACTCCACCCGCAGGTATGGCGTGTGCTTGATCGGAGTTAAAAGGGAGGACAACAAAAGCATCCTCCTGAACCCCGGACCCCGCCACATCATGGCCGCCACCGACACCTGCTACTACATCAACATCACCAAGGAGGAGAACTCTGCTTTCATCTTCAAACAGGAGGAGAAGCACAAGGGCCTGCCTGTCTCCGGGCTCTACGACGCCCCCTCCAGGCTACCTGTGCATAGCATCATCGCCAGCATGGGTAAGACCGAAAGCCGGAGGCAGAGGGGGGAAAAAGGGTGTTTAAAGATGGGAGGTAATGTGTGTGTGTGTGTGTGTGTGTGTGTGTGTGAGTGGCAGTGTGGAGGAAGAGAAAATGATGCTTTATTGGTGGTTTACTCTGAACCGCACTCATGCTGGGCCTTCTGGATGCAGAGTAGTGGCTGCCTTGCTCATGTGTTATGCGTTCACTGACTGCTGAGCATGATATTTTTTTCCACTCTGTCGGCTGACATTATTGTGTTGTGCTTTGTTTTTTTTGTAACCTGTGAAAGTTGATCAGGCCACTTCATTTGGTAAGTTTGCATGAAAATTCACACATTTTGGTTTTTTTGTCATTCACAGCACAATAACACCGCACAGAATGATTGATATATGTGCAGGACATATATCGAGTGTCTGATCTTGTGCAGCTCTGTTTACAAATAAGCTGGGATGCTGTGTGATATATAGACGAATGCAGTTGTTGTCTTTGTATATTTTTAGATAAATACAGGTTTTAAATATATCATTTAATTCAGTTTTTTAATCACTTTTTGCACAAACATCCTAAATTGTTTGGAAACAGCGTTGCGCTTGAAATACCTGATATACCATTGTGCATACTTGTAATATGATGTACGCCATACATCATATATTATTTACTGACAAATACACTAAGTCATTCCTGCTTGCATGCTATTCATGGTCGATGGAGAGCTCTGTGCTTCAGAAAGCGATACATTTTCTCCTCAAAGTCAAACTGCTGAGACTCGAGAGGATAGCAGGAATATTATGGACTGAAAAGTTTCAATATATTAAAATGCATTTCTGCACAGCCTTACAGTTACAGTCATGACATAACCCAGCATGATTTTTAGGCACCGTAGCCATCGATCTCCAGCATCCCGACCCTCCCGAGGAAAGCAGCAAACTTGCCCTCCCGACGGAGAACGGCGCCGGAAGCCGCAGACCGAGCATCGCCCCCGTTCTAGAAATCGCGGACTCCTCCTCCATCCTGCCCTGCGACCTCCTCAGTGACCAGTCAGAGGATGAGACCAACCAGTCGGATGAGGAAGGTTCTGTGGGTTCAGAGTAAGTGTAAAAAGACTGAAACGTGTCCTTCTGCTCTGTGCCTGATTGATCTCGCCTCTCCCTCTCTGCGTTGTCTCTCGGCTGTTGCGGGGCGAGAGATGAATGGGTTCAAAACAGGCGTGTAATCAGTGTGTCATGACGCTGTTAGGCGGTAGTGATGAATGTCTGCATCGTGTCAGGGAGGTTAGCACTTTTTCTCAAGTGAGGCTCAAGTTTGGTGTCCCTGTATTGATTGCTGCTCTTAGCACTCATTTATCAGTTAAACACAGAGTCACAGTGAAAGGCAGAGGTAGGCCAAGGCCCGCGTGCTTTATTTTCTCCATCTATGTGCTTTCTTAAAACTGAGATAAGCTCAGGATAGATTAGGTAGCGATGGCTCGGACCATGAAAGCAAGCAGCCGTTAGACAATAGTGGGTTCCATAAAGTTGGACCCGACATGGACCTTCTGACCTGTAAGCCTCTTCTGCTGCACCCCTCCATGCTTGAGCAGTTTTTCTTAAGGGCTGTCAGAGCCGCATAGAAGAAAAGTGAAGGTCCCACAGCGCCATCATGTGGCCATGGTGTAGATCCATGAGACTGGACTCTCACTGGCAAACTAGAGGGCATGGTGAAGCTCATTAGGATAATTGCAGCTGACGCATTACACATCAAGGAGCACAGAACCAAACGGACACACAATCAAGACTTGATTAAAAATAAATAAACTTTGTAACGGAGTTAGTCCTTGAGGCTCACAAACATCTGTAATCATTGCAAAGCATCTGCAGCGTCCAATAACGAAGCGAAAAGCAGAAACATTAACTGGCAGTAATTCATGCAGATAGTTTATAATAAGTAGTAATGAGAGAAGGCAGAGGCAGTCGGGCAGAAAGGCCCGTCAAGATCATGTTTAAGTTGAATAAAAATTGCACAATATCATAAAATAGACAGTGGCTGATATCCGCCTGATATTTCTGTCTAGCTTTAAAGGTCAGTTCAGTCTTTTTGTTTCTTTCCATAAGTTTCGTGAAAGGCTATCCCCCCAACTCGCCCTACATCGGCAGCTCTCCAACTCTGTGCCACCTGCTCCCACAGAAAGCTCCGTTCTGCTGCCTTCGCCTCGACAAGGTGAGACTCAACCACCCAGACTCGCTGTGCAAACTCTGCACTGCATGCATTTACTTTTTTAGCCATCTGTTTTGTTGCAGTGGTGAGTAGCTGCTCTGCGGTTTGCTTCTTCAGAGCGCAGGAGTACTAAACCCAGTCCTGTTGAATTATCTGTCTCCATCCAGGGCTGCACACACAACAGCTTCGAGGATGCCAAGGCTTACGGCTTCAAGAATAAACTGATTATAGTGTCTGCAGAGACCGCCGGAAACGGGCTCTACAACTTCATCGTCCCTCTGCGGGCTTATTATCGGCCCAGGAAGGAGCTCAACCCCATAGTGCTGCTGCTGGACTACCCGTAAGGCAGTTCAGCCTCACATCCAACACATGCGGACCAGTGTTTATTAGCTTTAATTTTAAAAAAAATAATTAATGTAAACTGTAATTCAACCAATGAAGGAGGCTCTTATGAGGCCCTCCTTTGTGTTACTGCACAGTGTTGATAAAACCGGTTCATCATTATTGCTGTGCATGAACGTTTCTATAGGTTCATCATTTTAGCAATTTGAGATGCTGACATTGATTTAAAAATGATGCGGTGCATTAAGATGACAACAGCATATCTTCATCTTTATACCTTGAAGGATTTAGATGTTAACTTAGCCCCAGAATGCAGAACGATGCAGAAGTTGCATAATTTATAAAAGGAAGTTCACCGTGCAGAAAACTGGGGTGAAACTCAGGGTATAAAAAAAGATGTTTGCAATTTAAAAAATTTCAAATGGGTGAAGTCAATCAGAGGATAACAGATAAAATCATGGCTTCTTTTTTTTTTGCATTATTCATGAGTCTGCCCTATTTGCATGTCAGGGCATGTATACATTTTTGTGGTCCTTTTTTCTGCAGGCTTCATTAGCTTTGGCCTCATTTCTGCAGCTGCTGAAACAGCTGCAAAAACACAATTTACAGTAAATATGAGGCAAGTTTTGATAAATCCTCCAACTGCACTAAACTCTGTGTTTCTCTCTCTGTCGTTAATGAATTCAAACAAATCTTTCCTGCTCTCATCAACAAGCAAATTTCAAGGAATTATTTGTGCAGTGTTGCAGTCACCGGGGTTTACGCAGATAATTAGTGTGGGATGCTCAATTCGTGTTTCCTGTTTCCCGCAGGCCAGACAACCATTTCTTAGAGGCCATTTGCTGCTTTCCAATGGTTTACTTCATGGCTGGCACAATTGATAAGTAAGTGTTTATGTTATTAAAGAAAACACACTCATTTGATTACCTTACTTAATGTATGAAATATTTTTTCCAGGACAAAGTTATACAATAACTTACATGAACTGTAATCCGCCTCTGTTGCCCTGCAAGATAATTAAAATGTTAAAAACAGCTGCTGCTGCTGTGATTCAGGTTCTATAGATATTTTAGGCTTTGCTCACCTTCTTCACATGTAGCAGTTTGAGTGCAAAATACATTTATTTTAAATAAACGAGGGAGAAGAGAGCGATGCTTTCCAGTGATGTTCACATGTGCGTCTTAAAGCCTTTGCAAAAGGATTTTCAGCTGAATCTAAAAAGCTTTAAATGCACAGTCAGTGCTGGACGGAAGCAGTGAAGGGATCTGGTGGTTAGTTTGAACTTTAAAGACTTCACTAATGTGTAATTTAGCTGTCGAGATAGAAACAAACAAAAAAGATGCAACGAGGAAGTCACCACAGCAATTTAGTCCAAGCATCACTGACAAAAATAAAAGCTTCAGGGAGACGGCAGTTATTAAAACGTAACGTTAGCTTCGTGAATGTGATCGTTTTAGTTGTCGTGGAAAATGAGGAGTGGTCGGAGCAGCAGATACTGTAGGAGGAGGAGCTAAAGTTTGTATCCCTGATGAGCTTTAGTAAGAAATATAGATTCTATTCTCAGATGCAAGTTTAATACTTCCATCCATCCATTCTCCTGTTCAGGGTCGCGGGGGGGGGGGGGGGGGGTGGTGCCGTTTTTAAAAAAGCCCCGC
>JAVDPK010022974.1:0-11855 GCA_034780415.1 Cichlasoma orientale | reverse complement strand
GGGTGGAGCCTTGGTAAAATCAGCCGCTCTGCTGCCAGTGCAACAAATGTCATATGAACATGTGAATAAGCTGCATGGTTAAATCGCAGTTTAATTTGTCGAGCTGATAAACACCGTCTGATTCCCGATGTCGGGGTAAGGAGGGTGAACAAAAGTTGGATACTGTGTAAAATGTAAATAAATGCAGAATGCAAATCTCAGAAGCCCGTATTTTATTCACAACAGAAAATGAGAACATGCACTATATTAAAAACAAAAAAAAAAAAAAAAAAAAAAAGCTCATTTTGAATTTGGTGGCAGCGACACGTCTCAGAGTCGGGACGGGGTCGTGTTTGCCGTCATGTTCGTTTGGCAGCAGCCAGCAAACATCTGGAAACGGAGCGGAGCAGCTGCTGGACCTTTGGGAGAGGATCGTTGGGTCGTTCGGGCCGGGGTCGTCTCTGTCGTATTTTTGGTTCCGCGATGCGCTGAATGGTTTCAGCTGGTGAAAGGTTTGGACTGTAAGCAGGAACCTGAGCCGTGCTGTTTTTCACAGATTAGCAGTTTAATATTGTCCTGCTGAAACATGCGAGGCTTTCCCTGAAAAAGGCCCCGTCAGGGACGCAGCATCCACGCTTGCTCAAAAGAATTTCAAATTTCGATTCGTCTGACCACAAAACAGGTTTCCACTTTGCCTCAGTCCATTTTAATGAGCTTAAAAATGATTTCCATCACAGAGTTCTGCCTGTTTTAAATGCAGACTATCGACATGCAATACTGATTTTTGACCTTTTGATGATATGACGTGCTGTAGATCACGAGATATTCAGAGTCTGCACAATTTTAAAATATTTAAAATATTAAAATGTTTCAGTTTTTCAGTTTTTGGTCTTCTTTGTGAATAAATGTGGGTTTGTGAGATCTGTAAATCTGCGCATTCTCTTTTTATTTACATCATTCCAACTTTTTTGGAATTGAGCTTTTATTCGTTGTATTTACTGTTTTCTAACATGTCATAATCTAATAATCTCCGCTGCGTTCTGAACGGGACAGCTTGGACAACCTGCTCCAGTGTGGGATCATCTACGCTGACAACTTGGTCGTGGTGGACAAGGAGAGCACCATGAGTGCTGAGGAAGACTACATGGCGGATGCCAAGACCATCGTCAATGTCCAGACCATGTTCAGGTAACCGTGCGGGTGCTTTGCTGAGTAGAAGCTTAAGGACTCAGGTAGTAAATAACCGTCCCACCAGGCACAGCTATCTTGTACCATCCCTGAGCACAAATGTCCTGCCTCCCCCCACGGATCTGCTCGTAATGACCTGAGCCCGAAGTTCACTTCAGTTTGTCTTTATCTCTTTCACACACACACACACACACGCTCTTTAAATGTGGTCTCGCGGAGAAAAAGGTTCATGATTTTGTGGCTCGGTTGAGGAAGACGTGACACGCTAAAGCGATTTTCGCCGAGGACGTGTTGGAGTTCCACGTTGGGGCGCAGACAGCGACCACGCTCGATGCATGACCGCGTCCAAATCCGACAAAACCGGCGCGCAGCGATCACACGTCACACAAAGTGAACTTCGGGGGTCAGATGTTCTCGGGCGCAGTGTAGATCACCTTGTGTGGGGACACACTATGTATGAGCCGGAGAGTCAAGTTTTGGCCCAGGATTCACTTAATTAATGTCTTCGTCTGTTCTCACAGCAAAGCCAGGGAGGAAATATAAGCTTTTAGGGGGGGTTGCTGAAAGGTGGAGCTCATCTCAAAGACAAACTACAGCTGCCAAAACTCTGAAACTGCTCATTTATTTAGCAGCTAAAATTAAAAGCATTTATCACTGCCACACCGTGTCTCTCTCTCCCTCCGCCCGAAGCATTTCGTCTTCCCGCTGACACCTCTCTCACTGTGTTTGCTCCCTGCTCAGGTTGTTCCCCAGTCTCAGCATCATCACTGAGCTCACGCATCCGTCCAACATGAGGTTCATGCAGTTCAGAGCCAAGGACTGCTACTCGCTCGCACTCTCCAAGCTGGAGAAGGTGAGTTTTTCAGGACGGGGGATTCGTGTTAAGGCTCGTAGCCTTAGAGTGCTTTCCCGTTTCTGAAACTCCGCCGTGCAGCCAGGGCTGGATCATAGAGGAATATGAAAGTCACCGCAGGCTGAACATTAAAGCTTACAGCTCACGAAGAGCCAAAACTGTCTTATGTTTACCTGTTGGTTAGCTTGTTTTTCCTCCTGCTCCTTTTTTGTTACACTGTGAAATATGTCACAAGTATAGGATAAATTAACAGAGGATAAGTAATTGTTTTCTCCTTCGACTGCATATTAAGACTGGCTTCACATGCAGAGAGATGGGGATATATGCACTCATCCGGCCACTTTTTAGGTGCACCGTGCTTATTCCTCATGGCACAGAATCAGCCAGGAAACATTCAGAGATTTGGCTCCATATTGACATGATACCATCACACAGTTGCTGCAGATCCATGATGGGAGTCTCCTGTTCCACCACATCCCAAAGGTGCTCTATTGGATTGAGATCTGGTGACTGTGGAGGCTGTTTGAGTGCAGTGAGCTCATTGCCATGTTCATTAAAGCCATTTGAGATGATTTGAGCTTTATGACATGGTGTGTTATCCTGCTGCAAGCAGCCGCTGTGGCGCACACTGTGGTCATAAAGGGATGGAGATGTTGTAAACTGTGGCTTTTAAATGTGGCTCAGCTCTTACTGAGGGGCCACACCATTACACCATCAGCAGCAGCAGCAGCAGTTTAAAGCAGATGGATCCATGTTTTCACGCTGCTCGCGACAAATTCTGACCCCACCTTTCGAGTCTCGCAGCAGGACTCCAAACTCATCAGTCCAGGCAACGCTTCCTGATCCTAATCGTTGGTAGTGGCACCAGGTGCTGCTGTAGCCCATGTGTTTGATACTCTTCTGCATGTCGTGGTTATTTGGCTTGCCGTTTCCTTCCTATCAGCTTGAAGCAGAGTGGCCATTCTCCTCTGACCTCTGGCATCAACGAGGCATTTTCACCCAGATAACTGCCGCTCGCCGGATAGGCAAAAGAGCAATAAATGAAACAAACAGGAAGACGAGAGTCGTTTTTCTGGTTCTGAAATATTATTCCGCTCCTTTTTGTTTCCAGATCGAGCGCGATAAGGGCTCCAACCTGGCTTTCATGTTCCGGCTGCCGTTCGCTGCGGGCAGGGTGTTTAGCATCAGCATGCTGGACACACTTCTTTACCAGGTGGGATAACAGAACTAGTTCATTATGGAGCAGTTCAGATAAATATAGACCTGTCTGTGAGCGAGTTCAGCCTTAGAATTTGTGCTGCACCAGTTCCCCTGTGTCTAAAAAGGTAACAGCTGTTCCATCAGGATTTCCTAGTAAGGTGCAGTTTATTGTCCAGAGTAAATGCATCTTTTTAAGTGTTTAAGTCTTAAATGAAAAGCCTTCGAAAGAACATTTGTGCCATTAAATATTCATGAGCGTAATGCACAGGACAAAGTGATTTATTGCAGGTGTTGGAAAGAAAAATTCCCTCGGCATAACTGCAAAATGTGGACACGTTTAAAAAACTAAACACCAGAATCGGAAGTGAAACTTCCACAAAGCAATCCCTCGCTTTAAACGAACAGCACTTAAATGATATTTTTGGAAGCATATGGACATAAATGCACAAACTGTTTAGTGTAATTAAACCTTTTTTTTAATTTTATTTTAACCGCAGTCATTTCCTCTGTTTTCAGTCATTTGTGAAGGACTACATGATCGCCATCATCAGGCTTCTCCTCGGTCTGGACACCACGCCTGGTTCTGGGTACCTGTGCGCTGTATGTGGAAATTTACTTCTACATCTTAGCAAGTGATTGATGCGTGTCAGTGAACGAATGTGTGACGTGCAGTGACTTTGTCGTCCCCTCAGATGAAGATCACGGAGGAGGACCTGTGGATCAGGACCTACGGCAGACTCTTTCAGAAACTTTGTTCCTCCAGTGCCGAGATCCCCATCGGGATCTACCGCACCGAGTCGCACATGTTCTCGACCTCAGAGGCAAGTTCACTTCGATCAGATAATCCCGACTTTGGGTTTGGTGTCAGCTTTGGTTTGGCTTTAGCTACCTGCTATCATTCGTGCCCTCCTTTAGCTTTTGCTCGATTCGTTCTCCTTTCTCGCTGATATTCTTGCTTTGCAGTCTTTAGCATTCCCTAAATGGCCTTTCCTTTCTTTGAGTCTGCACATATACTCTCCATTTCCTGATACAGACACGGTCCAGCTGACACAAATGGACATTTTTGACTGGTTAGCATTGTTGGATGCATCTTATGTTTTTGGAGGCTGAAGAAGTGCGGACAAACTAACCAGCTCTCACATTCCATCATTAATAAATATGTGAATAAATAAAACAGTAAAAACAACTTAGGAAGGCTTCCATATGCTCATGTCGAGGCTTCAAAGATCAAATTTGTTTGCTCGGAATGGCCTCATCTTTCATCGCATCTCTTTTTGTTTGGATGTCTGTTTGTCCTTATATTCCAGTCCAAGGACAGTAATGCTCAGGTAAGATCCAAACAGGCTTGATTTTATTAGCTGTCTCCTTTTTTTGCTTAAAGCAGGCAAAGATGAAAAAAAAAATACCTTACTGGTATTTTTTTGGAATATCAAAAGTTAATTTTCTTCATATTCTTGTAGTGCAAGCTTCTGGAAAAAAAATACAAATGTCCTCTCAGAATCCAGCATTTACACTCCCACCTTACTATTCCAGTCTCAGGTGTCCATCAACGTGGAGCAGGGTGAGGAGCACCGTGAGCGCGGAGGGTCCTGGAAGGAGAAGACGGGCTACAGAAACTCCAACGCGAGCGACCAATCGGAGCATCCGCTGCTAAGGAAGAAAAGCATGCAGTGGGCGCGGCGGCTGAGCAGGAAGAACGTCAAGCCGTCGAGCAGGGCGGAGCGCATCTCGCAGCAGAGACTCAACCTGTACCGGCGCTCCGAGCGGCAGGAGCTGTCCGAGCTGGTCAAGAACCGCATGAAGCACCTGGGCCTCCCCACCGTGGGATACGGTGAGCGGAACAGCTGATGCTGTGATGCACGATGCTTTATGTTGAAAGATATTTGCCTAGCTCAGTTCAGGAGTTCACGATGTGCGACTGTATTTATTTGTATTTAAAATGTAAATATTAGTCATAATGTGCCAGAAAATGAATAATAATGCAAATTATAATGTTTGTTGCAGATTGGAGTCTCAGTTGTGTAAACATGTCTTTGAGGTCACAGGAGCTTTGGATGCAGAAATGGTGTAACTGGTTGAGTTAAAGCTCAGTAAGTGAAGCCTAAGAAACTGGAGGAAGGAGACTTTCAGCTGCACACAGCACAGCGGAATGAAGCCGGTTCTAAAGCCCAGCTTCTGAGACAGAGTTTCTTTAAAGGTGCTGTATGTAAGCGTTTTATTCTGAAAGGCAGCTAGTAGCCAGCTAACCCCAGTCTGCCCGCCTCCCAGTTTCTGCTGACTGTTTGAGGTCGTCCTCGATGTCGTTCGGCTGCTTCTCACAGTTCTCGTTTCTCTCTCGGTGAGTTGCTGCGAGCTGGGGCACCTGCAGCGGGTGGAGACCTGATTCGTGACGCTGCCACTGGAGTACCCTGGTCAGGCTGGGCCTGTCCAGTTAGCAGCTGATGTACTTCCATATGGCACCTTTAACGATTAGCAGAATATTTTCACTCTCCTTTTTCTGGAAGGGAAATTGGTGAACCATGTTACCCCCGACAGATCTCTTCAGCCTGCTTGTGTCTTATTAATGATCCAAAAGCCAAAGTTTATATGACACATAAGGACTTTAAGAAGCTGGGACAGGCTCAATATTGAAATGCTGTTTTGTGTCCAGACCGAGAATAGCATGTGACTTATGTGAGGAACACCCGTTGGTTCAGCCAGGGCATCATCAGTACCAACAGCTGCAGAACGTGTTCTTGTATTTGAGAACGCTGTTGCCTTCCTCAGTTAGCTGCTCTGTTACCAACATTTGGTTTCACTGGGCCGTGCTCTGCTGCTCAAAGTGGTCTGTTCATATCTGCGCAGCACCAAACGTTTCAGTCTCGCTGTGCTACATCGTTTAGATTCAGATAAGATAAACTGTCCCTGTTAGCTGCAACGTGGCTGCACGTACTGAACTGAAAAAAGGACCTTTGAGCCTGATGCTAAAGAATATTCATAAACGATCAAAGCAGAGACACTTTAGGGTCTCAAGAGTTCAGGTGATTCTTTTGCTTCACTACTTGATGCTTTTTCTCAGCTGGTTAAATTATTTCTGCAGTGCAAGCAGCTGTGTTTGACAAAATTATTTAACCCTCCGATCTGTGTTCCACTCATTTTTTTTTTATGTCACCTCATTTCCTATAACGACACGGTGCTGTGAGTCTTGTTAGTCCAGATCATTAACGTCACCCTGCATCATCACTGACCTTCAGAAAACCTCATTTTTTCCACATCACTTTCACAGTCATCAGACTCCCGTGTGCCATAACTCAGACACGCCGCCTCACAGTCATGATCACGCCATCATGTGGATGTGAACACATCATGCATGAGGATGCAGGCGCACGAACTTCGTCTCGGCTGCATTTGAGGCCACGATTACAGACTGAAATTGCCTGCATTCTTTCCGGTTCATTTTTTCCTTTGGTTTTTTTTTTTTTTTTTTTTTTTTTTTTGCCTTCTCCCAGCTTCACGCCTCAGAACAAAAAGCAGAATCATGCTCCAGATGTGTTGTAATGTGTTGATTAAATACGTTTCAGGAAGAACTCCTGAAGTTCAAGATCTGCTTAAGAACCATGAATGTCAGTGAGGATTTCTGCAGCAGGAAATGACAGATTAATAATTTGGAAGTGATTCTGTGCACACACTGATGCATGGCCTCTTTGCATTGCTCTTACACTTTTAAAGGTTTTTCTTTGAAACTGCAAATGCTTTCGCTGCCTGCCTGATTTGTTTTCTTTCTGGATTTTTGTTTTTCTGTTTTATTTTTTAACCCCCTTCTTTCTCTGCCTCTTCTGTCTTCCCCCCCCCTTTTGGCTTGTAGAGGATGTTTCTAATCTCACTGCGAGCGATGTCATGAATCGAGTAAATCTAGGATATTTGCAAGGTAATTTGTGTCCTGTTTATAACTCATTTACAACATGTGAGTGATTACGTCCATCTTGTGGAGAAAGGAATTTGTCCTTTCGCCAGCATCCAATGAAGAATAGTTTTTAGCCACCAGAAAAGAAAAAAAAATGCTTAATTGTAGATTTGATCTTTTTTTAGTCTTTTCATCATCTGCTGTAGTTGACGTACAACTTATACCTGAGTACAAATGAGAACGTTAGGACGCTGACGTTAACAGTGACTGCCGTTGCTTAGAGTTGCAGGACATTTCAGAGCGCCCATATACAGAGGGGACCAGGCCGCCAGGTTAGCTGGTTGAACACAGTACTGCAACTTTACTGCATGAGTGTGAGTGTGCGTGTGTTTTTATGTGAGCGTGTCCCCCCCGCCAGAGCGAGCAGTAGGTCAGCAGCCAGCCTCTCGCTACCTCATTCTACTCTCTCCCTCTCTTTTTCAATC
The DNA here is from genome assembly GCA_034780415.1 of Cichlasoma orientale. Taxonomy (NCBI): domain Eukaryota; kingdom Metazoa; phylum Chordata; class Actinopteri; order Cichliformes; family Cichlidae; genus Cichlasoma; species Cichlasoma orientale. The sequence continues at coordinate 4,267 of JAVDPK010022974.1, read as the reverse complement.
TCTATCTGGTCTCTCTGCATTGTGTTCCCGTGAGGTGACGTCCCAAGTGGCTAGAGGACTGCAGGGCATCGGAGTATGGCTTAAAGAGTGGAGCGGAGCGTATTGTCTGTGGATGGAAGGCTGGATTGCTGGACGATCAATGTGTAAAAGGCAACATGTGTCAGAGACGTTCTGATGTAGAAAATGAGCAGCATGCTGGAGGAAGCGGGGCTCTTTTCCTCCACCGTGTCTGTTACTCTCACATCAGCGCACCTCAGAGTCTATTATAACTTTATACCATGGTCACTTACCCAAAGAGGCCAAGTTCAAACTGTTTGCAGTCAGTTTGAGAGTTTTTGCTCTGGTAGTGCATCACGTGGCTCTGTACTCCCGCACACTGAAGTGCTCTCACTGTTATTTAAAGAGCAGCTTAACATTCACTGAAAATATTGCATTTGTTGACCTCCAGTGTTTGACTCCTCACTTTGATGTAGATGTGCAGAAGGTGCACTCCAAGACCACTGTGTGGAAAACATAAATCGAGGAGGAGGAAATGGAAAATATCATATAAAGACAAGTGACACAACATTTTTCCAGAAGATTTTCCCTCATTTGCTGCTTTAGGTCTGCTGACTGTGTGTGTGTGTATATATATATATATATATATATATATATATATGCAGTAATGAAGTGCCTTCTCAGGACCAGCGAGGGGACACCCCTCTGGTTGCAAAAACATATCAGATGTTTTTTTTAATAAAGTCTACAGAAAATGATGCAACTGCTCTCCAGTGACTTCAGAAACACTTTCCTAATGAGTTTATAGCCTTAATCAGTGGTTTCAAGGCTTATTTAACTCAGCACTTGTAAATTATGGTCCCCATTAGAGCCTGATGGGGCAATAAAGCAGGGTGTGCTTTGGGGGGGGGGGGGCTGCCCCGTGGAGTGTCCCCTCAGTGACCCCTCACGCTTTGTGGTGGTCATCGTGTAAGAGGCCAGTCTTTGCAGGCTAGCTTTGTGTTGTTTTGCAGTTGCACAGACAACAAAACCAAACGCTGCATAAAAGATCGGAGAGGATCCAGCAGGACTCGAGCCTTCTCCTTTCATTAGTTTCAAATATTTTAGCTGAAAATGCTAATTGTTTTCTAAATATGAGGCAGAAGCGAGCATTAAAATCACTTTGATTGTGCTGGATTACAGAGCCACAGCAATAAATCCTTCATTTTTCTTCAGCGGCCCACCTATCACGAATCTGTGGCCATAGTATAACCCGTATCTGATAAACTGAGTAGTCCGCAGTGACAATTTGTGGGGCAAACGGACAATCACAGTAACTGTAAAGTGTAACTGAGCAGATTTCAGAGCAGCAGGTTGACCTCTTCCACTCTCACACTCCCAATGTGCTTTGCTTCACTCTGTTTGGTTTGAGTCGCTCTGCGTTTGGTCCAGTCTGACGGATGCTGGAGCATGTTCTTCTTTGTCTGTACGTGTGTCACGTGTCACTCGGGGGGGTGGGGTGGGTTGTGGTGCTGCTGGTGGTGGTGCTGGTGGTGGGGGCTGAGTGTCGTCAGTTAGCATGGCAACCTGCCGCCTTACCAGCCTGTTGGTCCCGTGTGGAATGCGCAGGACATAAAAGGAATGCGACTCAGATCGAGCTGTTGCGTAGCCGCGGACGCTGTCTGCATGCCGGCTCCGTTCTGAAGCTGCGCATGGGGTCAGCTGGCAGCATGTGGGCCTCCCCTTGTTCCACAAAGTGCCCTGTCAGTAACGGTTAGCCCTTCTCTCTCTTTCACCCCGCCTGGCTTTATAAAGGGCCACAAGCAGGTGGGTTTGTCACGGAGACACACGTGCCCTCCTTTCCCTTCCTCCGTCCATCACACAGCACAAGTAGGAGACACTGCCAGAGAGCAGCCAACACACATACATGCAGACATAATTACACACACACACACACACACACACACACACACGTAATATGACTCATCTGGAAATATAAAGGTTAAACTCAGTTTCCTCTTATCGATTCTTCATACAGTGAAGAGCAATTTCTCGTGGAAGCAGTAAAAGATATTTGTTACAACTGTTAATGTTTTCAGTGATTACAATAAACATTTGATGCAGTAAAAGATTACAGCTAGCAGGATGTAGAGTTAAAAGAGTCAGTTTATCAGTATTTTTAAGCGTTTACTTGATTTAAAAAGGATTAAACACTTTGCACATAAAAAGTAACATTTTTAAATTAATTTGAGATCTTGTTGGAAATTAAATGGAAAGGAATTTAGAATTAAATAATTAATTGTTCAGTTACTTTGCTGCAGGCTGGGCTTCAGTTCTAAATCTGCCTTTCTGCAGCACAGACCGGTCAGCCATCGAAAGCACTGATGAAACAAACGTAACTAAATACAATGAAAGGAACCCCAGACCTACAGCAATTGTTGTCGCCCCCTTACAGAGTTTGTGTAACAGTGGTAAAAAAAAAAAATACCCCCAGCTTTGGTCAAATGTTTGTGGGATTGTATTTAAAATGAGCAACTTCTCACTTTCAACTTTTTTTTAAATTTTTTCTTAAGTGTCTCAAATTTTGAATCTGAACATATAACATTACCTAAAGACCAATATTACCAAATCCAAAATGCAGTTAGGCTATATTCAAAATACTCATTTATTTAAATGCTAAATTTATTGAAATGATCATTAATAGTTGTAACAAGGACCTCTCAGATTATCCCCATGTCTCAGATTTTTGCACCACTTGCTCATTTCTTTTACGTGGGTCACTTTACTTTTGTCCTGCCTGAAAGGCTGAAAACAGGGGAGTGTCATATTAAGTGGACAAAAGGCTCATTTCCTGGCTGATGTACTGTATAATGGAGGGGGACGAGGGAGGGCTCCAGAGCAGCACTGAAGGTCGTCTCTGTCTGTTTTTACAGATGAGATGAACGACCACCAGAACACGCTGTCCTACGTCCTCATCAATCCTCCTCCTGACACCATGCTGGAGCTCAACGATATCGTGTAAGGACCTTTTCCCTTTTATCCTTCACGCTTTGCTTTGCTAACAGCTGCGTGTTTCATCTGTAATGAAGGAAGTGTGTTTAAATGACAACTTACTAAGTTCAAATTAGCGTTTACAGTCATCCCTGTACATACAAAAAAAGAGGAGACATGCAGCTTCCAAACACCTGGTCCATAAATATATACGAGGCAGGAAAAGTCCAATATAATGCGAATATATCCATTTAACACCTTTCAAACCAAAGCAGTTCTCAGACTTGGAGTAAAATAAGTTCAACAGAAGCAGCATGTATTTTTTTTTTCCATTTAAACTCCAGCTGTGTCGCTAAGCATCACCTCTTTTGATGCGTGAGTCAGCGCCTGCGGCACACACACACACACAGGTAACAGGTAACACCTCCTGTAACAGAGACCCAGCAGGGGTGTGCAGATCCAGTGATGCAGCTGTCATCTTAACATGTTGACACTAAAATTTTAACTATTCCGAAACGGTCACTCAACAATGTTACAGCAGTATTAATAAGAGACATCATTGAAGCTGCGTATTAATACTAGTGCCACCTTAAGTGTAACTATCTCGGAATTATTTCTAGCCTCGTAAAAAACGTTCATTCCCTCCACGCTACCTGAAATCAAATCTAGCTGTTATTTAACTCGCGGACCTCCAGGCTTTACTTCAAAATCCACACCGAGCTTCCACGTTTGAAGCCTCGCCACCACAGAATCCACGGTTGAGTTTATGTAATTATAATGAGCAGCCAGAAGGGACAGCTGGCAAATCATTCTGCTTTTCAGTAATGCACTGATCAACCACAACATTATAACCGGTGACAGGCGAAGGGAATCGCATATCGTTACAGTGCCACCTGTTAGGGCTGAGATATATTTGGCAGCAAGCGAATTGTCAGCTATTGAAGTCAAACGTGCTGGAAGCAGCAAGATGTGCAAGCGTAAGGATCCGAGCGATCGCAGCCTCTGAGCACGGTGGAACTTAGTGGGCTAAACAATTTTTTAAAACTTCAGTGCTGGCTGTGACAGAAAGGTGCCAGATCAAAGTGGAACTGTCGCTGCACTACAGAGCTGGTCATGTCGGCCCCCATCCATCACCAAAAGTTTCTAATTCAATTCAATTTATTTATTTAGCGCCAAATCACAACAAACAGTCACCTCAAGGTGTTTTCTATTGTAGGTAAAGCCCCTACAATAATTACAGAGAAAACCCAACAGTCAAAACAACCCCCTATGAGCAGCACTTGGTGACAGTGGGAAGGAA
>JAVDPK010022929.1:808-31017 GCA_034780415.1 Cichlasoma orientale | reverse complement strand
TTTATTTAGACCACAAGTGAATGATTTATATATGAAAAGGAAGGATTTAAAAGCATGATACGTCTCCTTTAATGTTTGTGAAGCGTCTTCAAAAATTTAAAGTCCACTCACTTTTTTTTTTTCAAGCTCTTGAGATGACATCAGGGGGACAGCTCTGATTGGGCGGTTTGGAGACAAAGTTAGAGAGGTAAGGTTGAGAGGTGCATGGACATGTGCATTGGGGGGATGCTGGATATACCGGACAAAGGGTGTTGAAGATGGAGCTGCCGGGCAGGAGGACAAGAGGAAGAGCTAGTGATGGAGGCCGTTGTGGCGACCCCTAAAGGGAGCAGCCGAAAGTAGAAGACAAAGGGACACGTCTAGCCCAAAAAACATTGATTATACTGCCACCATCTGCCTGATAGTCGTTATTTTTTCGCAGTGCTGAACTATTTTTGCACATGGCACCACGAAAAAAATGCTGTGGGATTTTTGTTGACAGCGGTGACTGGGTTGAAACGAAAGATGAAGTGATAACGAGGTGAACTGGACGTAAGAATAAATAAAAGGAAATACACATTCCCAATAGGTGGAACATATGATACGAAATCTACTGGACTTTTTAAGTCATTTGGACCAGCTCATTTATCACCAATATGAAATCCAAAGAGCATTTGTTGTGCATTTCTCACCCACCATTTCACAAAGATTATGTGAGACTTTAGTGTGCTGAATCTTACTGGATTTTGCTTATGTTGGGTGAAACATAAAGCAATGCGCATGAAGATACACGACGACTGTGTTTTTAATGTGTTTTTATAAAGCAGAATAATTTAAAGTCGGGTTTTTTCCACTGCCAGGCTCCGCTAAGAAAACAGCTGACAGGAAACACGACCACTTTGACCGGAAAGGAGGAGGAACTGCTTTTATTATCGCCTGAGAGCTGCTGTAATGGCGGTGTCTCGTCGCTCGTCGCAGCAGCAGCAACAGCAAAATACCTTACAGTCTCCGCCGAGAAACAGCTCTCTTTCTGGCGCTCCTCCGGCCTCTCCGCCGATGGCTTTGCTGACCTCGACCGTCGGACCCTCGGAGAATGAGAGAGAGTGCAGCGGAGGGATCGAGATGGCTCTGGCCTCCCCGGATCTACCAGCCCCGGCCCTAGCGAGCAGTGCGAGCTCCACCACGACAACCTCCGGCGGGGGTAGCAGCAGCAGCGTTTCGAGCCCTGGCTCCGGAGCCACCAGCCCCACCGACGGTAGCAGCGGCATCGGCGGGGCGTTCAGGGAGTTGTTTGAGGCCTGTCGTAACGGAGACGTATCCAGAGTAAAGAGACTTGTCGATTCAGTGAATGTAAACGCGAAGGACATGGCTGGTCGAAAATCAACCCCCCTTCATTTCGCTGCGGGTAACAAGCTAATGAAGTAGCAACAGCGCCTTGTTATTAGCTAACACACTGTGGGCGGCTAGCTAGATAACATGTTTTGGTCGACTTGTTTACCGCTAGTGCTAACCTTTTTTTCCCTTTTTTTTGGTCGTTTTTCTTTTTTACACCTTAAAAGGCAACTGTAATTAATATCCCAGATAATTTGATGTTGTGCAACTAGTTTATGAAGATGTGCCGTAAACGTTTCTTAGCCGCTAATAACATTTAGCCAGAGACCACAAAACGTTGTCTCGTTTAGTTATAGCATGAACTGCAACAAAAACTAGCATTATATTACTTGTATTTTCTTAGCACAAGTTCTCCAGGCCAAAATTAATGCAGCAACTCTGCAATTATTGTTGCTAAGAAGCATGCGTATACGGATGGTTATATCGGGAGTCTGTATATCATAATATAGTAATAGATATTTGTTTTTGATGATACTTGCATATGAATAGCTGAAGCTGTTTATGTTACCAGGATATATGTGCAAAACGCTTAACTTAATATAGAAGAAAAACCGAAATGCATTTTAACCTTCTTTTAGGCTTTGGTAGAAAAGATGTTGTGGAGCACCTTCTGCAGACTGGGGCCAATGTTCACGCTAGGGATGATGGAGGTCTCATCCCCCTGCATAATGCCTGCTCTTTTGGACACGCAGAAGTCGTCAGCCTCCTTTTGTGTCAAGGCGCAGATCCAAATGCCAGAGATAACTGGAACTACACTCCGTTACATGAGGCTGCCATCAAGGGAAAGATAGATGTGTGCATTGGTAAGAATTCTTGCTGCTTGTATCAAAGGACAGGCAAATACGAAAATATGTGATTATTTTTCCTGACAGAGCAGTGGCAGAGCCAGACCAGGTTAAATCCATTACTTACACAAAAACACATGTCTCAGTATTCTTTTTTTGCCCTGTCAAATTGCTGTAGGCTAAACAGGCCTTTTATTAGTTAATTTGCATAACCATTTGCTCATACAGATGCCTGTAAGTTTTTTTTTTTGTTTTGTTTTGTTTTTTTTTTTGTTTTTTTATGTAACCCTTTAGTAATAACATCTGGATTGGTTGTTTAAGAGGACCTGTTATGCTCATTTCCAGCCAACTATTTTTTATTATTTTATCAGCTTTGCAGGAATCACAGTTCAAATGAATACTTATTTTTCTTACACTGGGCCTTGGCACAGCTCCTCAGTTCATCCTTTGTCCAAAACAAGTTGTTTTAGCTCCTCTCGTTTTAAGACAAATTTCTTCTGATTGGCTGCCCCTTTTTAAAAACAAAGATTTGAACAGCAGCTGGGTGTGTGCCTGATATGCACATATTAAGGATATTCCAAAAGTAGAAAAAAAGCAGCTTGAAATAGAATTTGGAGCCGTCTGAACTCTGAGCTTTTGGCTCATAGGGATTACTTGTAGGTACACTGACCTCATTGTTTAAAACTTCGGCCGTGTTTAATATGAGCACCCAACATCTTAACAATATATGTATATAGACAGAAAATAAAGCATAAGAAGCTCACTTTTACAATACTCTTTTTTTCAAACTTTTTGGTAAATCTAATATGATTTACATTGGTGGTTCCATTGTTAAAATATGTCTGTATGGAAATAACTGAAGTTCTCCTGGATAAATCAGCTGAGTTCGTTCTCACCAGTCAGTAACAGTTAACTTGCTAAATAAACATGGACAGTAATTGCCCATGGAAAGTTATATCCACTGCAAACATTTGTGGGAAGTGTTTTGCACGCCAGGCTCTAATCTAAGTGCTTATTTTCATCCACATGAATACAAGACTGATGTAATTTTAGTTCTATGAGTATGTGTGCGAGCCCCTAACAAGCTTCAGCATTGATTATGTGGGGTGAAGTTTTCCACTGAAGCTCTTTAAATAATAGAAGTGGTGCCAGTTTCATAAAACACTGTTGTCAACTTTGTGCTGTCTAATAATATCTTTGCTGTGTAATCATATTAATAAGCTCAGCATTCTGGGTGACACAAAAGGAAGAACATTAAAATGTAAGGGTTTTATTCATCTGAATTCTCTCCTGCAGTGTTACTGCAACACGGAGCTGATCCTAACATCCGTAACACTGATGGCAAGTCTGCTCTGGATCTAGCTGACCCTTCAGCCAAGGCGGTTCTCACTGGTCAGTGTCTCACAGTTAATTTGCAAAACAAACAATTATTGCCACACAAAGTTATATCACATGCCAGTGTTTATGGGAAGCGTTTAAGGTCCCTGTTTCTAATATGAGGACTTGTATTCTTTCAGGTGAATACAAGAAGGATGAGCTTTTGGAAGCAGCAAGGTGAGTGCCATCAGTGTTGATGACATGAAGTTGTTGAGTAAACCATAGTAAGAAACTGCAATTGTGTGTCCTGTGATTCTGTAAGCAAGTGTAAGAGTTAAAACATATGAAACGCAGGATAAATGTTTACACGTGATGTCTGACTTTTAATCTCTTCTTAGTTGCTAGTTCAGTGCCAAAAAAATAAAATCCTAGATAATGGTGACTTAATGACGTCAGTCTTTTCAACCATGTAATTACAGGAGTGGAAATGAAGAAAAACTGATGGCATTGCTGACTCCATTAAATGTCAACTGTCATGCCAGCGATGGGCGCAAGGTAAATGAGCCACAAGTAGCACATTATGCCAGATACATTCACATTTATTAGTGTGTTTTGCACTGTTTCAAAAACTTCAGTTTTTTCAGGAAAAGCCAACAAGATTTTTTGTTGAGTCAGTCATTATGTATGTAAAGGAGTCTGGATTTTCTTTGAGTGGTGTGTCTATAAAGAGGATTTATGTCACTGAATTTGTGGGTGGGTGTTAATAGGGGCCACCTTAATTTGGAAATAGCTGTTGTAGATGTTCTTTCTCTAATCATGCATGCATGACTCTCATCAGATCATCCATTTGCTTCTGTGAAGTCATTATTTTAACAGTTTCAATTTTCCTCAACAGTGCTTTTAATTTTTCAGTTTTCAAGTCAACCATAAAAGACACTATACTTTAACACCGTTAATCAGGCTAGTTGATTCTGTATAGATGGCAATATTGTATCTGTTGTCATAGGCACATGTCACAGTTTTGATATATATTTATGTACAGTTGCATTTGGTCAGATCAAAGAACCAGACTGAAGTTTATGTATTCTGTGAGTTTGTTTCCAGCTCTTATTGTTAGTGGGACTTGATTACAGTGTAAGCAGTCTTTAGATCACCATACAGTTTTCCTTGTGTTAATTTTGTTTTTCTTTCCTCTGAGTGGACTAGATGTATAATGGTACAAGCACAGCTGGCCCTCCTCTTTCTGACTTTACACACTGTTTAGCATTGCCAATTTAGGTGAGGGATCGTATTTGCATCCCTGTTATGTAATGAAATGGAGTATTTACTCCCACTGTTCTTTTTTTTGTTTGTTTTTTTTGTTAGGGTTTTTTGAGGTCCCTCAAGCATTATTTAGAAATTATTGAAGGACCTCTCATTTAGCCTGAATAAATGCTTTTATTTTTGTAACAAACTCAAAAAGACCTCCACTATTCCATGAAAACTCATTGTGGCTAACAGTTTTTCAGCACTGGCCAGTTTCATTCATTTCTAACCATATTTTCTTCATAATAAGTTAAAGTGTTACCTCTTTGCAGTATAGTTGATGTTTGCATGCTCTAGGCCTGTAAACCAGTGTGGATGTGGTCTGGTATTTAACCAGAGCTTAGAAGAGGAGGAGAAGTCTCAACACTCCAGCTACTCACCCTCACTGGCCCTCTGTCACATTTAATTTCAAACCGTCTTTGACGGCTCACACAATGATTATTGTCTTACTGCGGTTTATGTTTCACTGACTTTAAGGGAGAGAGAAATTGCTGTGAAAAGACACTGTCATTTTGTAATTTTTGTTTCGTTTTGTTTTCCGTGTGACTCTGGCAACATTTGTCGATCAGTCAACATCACAAAAAATGCTGGTAAGTTAACCTTGATAACGGCCACTTAATTGTTGCACTGTTGTGATCTTTTTTTGTTTTTATTCCTTTTTAATCCATTGATTTTTATTTGACCAATAAGCTGGCTGTCACTTGTTAATTGCACATCATGGACCTGGGTGTACGGGTCACTCATTTATCCTACCCTGATGCTCCTCTGTTGTGTGTGTGTGTGTGTGTGTGTACGTGTATGCGGCGAGTGAGTGAGTGAATTGGGTTGGTGTCATGGTGACGACTCATCTTTTTGGATTTGGAGAGGAGCACAAAATGCCCACTGCCTGCCAACTTCAGCGTCTGTCCTCTCTCCTCTGCACACTCACCCACACTTCTCCAACTTTCAATCACTTGCTCATAAATCAGTGTCTGATTTGGCTTTTAATTTTTTTGTTGTTGTTGTTTTTGATGATGGTGATAATTCATGCATGCCTGAAGGCCTGCCCCTCTGCATTTTGTCAACCGAATCTTGAATTTGTACTGTTTGTAACTTGTCTACTTCACATTCCCTCTTGGATTAGTTGTTATGCAGCAATGAATGGATAACCTGCCATTCTAGTGCTATGCTATGCTCTCCATGTTAATAACTTTGAATTGTTTCTGATTGCTTGCGTCATCCCAAACTGAATGAAGCCTCCATTAATTCAACTCATCAGTCTGATTTTTTTTTTTTTTTTTTTTTTTTTTTTTTTTTTTTTTAACCACTGTGGCTTGACAATCTTACATTTCTGCATTTTATAGTAATATCACTGCATGGGAATTGACATGAACAGTGTCCCTTCTTTTATTGTAAGCTTGACCCGAGCTAGACTTTTGAACAGTGAACAAATGCAGTTGAAATGGGATTTGCAGCTTTGCTTATACTAACACTCATTATTCTTGGCTGAAATTAAGCTGTTAGATTTTTTTTCCTCCTTTCCCCTCAGCCTGCTTATTGTAGCTTCACTGCATCATATTATGGTTGGGATTCAATTGCACTTTATTTACTCAGAATCTAGAATATTGAATTCACTTATGAAACCTTCATTCTGTTTAAATCTGTTTTTATACATAGGTAATTTAAAAAATGGGTAGAATTTGTTAATGAATCTAAGAAATTGGATGCAGATTGACATTCAAAACAATGAAGACTTACCAAAATATATCTTTTGATTTTTTTTTTCTTTTTTTGTCTTTTGAGACTGGAAAGTAAGCCAGGTATTGTATCCCAACCATAATTCACAAGCAGCTTTTTGGAATTTAATACTCTTAGCACCAGTGGTTTCCTCCTTGCCAGCTTACCTCAGACTTTTTTTTTTTTTTTAAGTCCCGAGACCTAAAAGATATATTCATATTTATATTTTTTGGTGATCTTATCAGTTGAAATTGAGGTAGATGACTAGTGAGGTTAAAGTTACTCTTTATCACTCAGGTCAGATGTAATGAGGACAGTGACTGAATTTTGTAATTGGATTTGCCCACAAACTCATTGACTTTGCATCATGATGTCCGCCATTCATCCGCAACTCACAGAGCATAGCCTGCTGTAGCACATTGCTTCTGGCCTTAATCAGCCGCTTGCTCATGTGGCCATCAAAGGCAGTATGCATCAAACCAGCTAGCAGTGGGCGCTAACACGTTGTCTTTCTCTTACAGTCCACACCCCTCCACCTGGCCGCCGGCTACAACCGGGTCCGCATCGTTCAGCTCCTTCTGCAGCATGGCGCTGATGTTCACGCCAAGGACAAAGGGTGAGGCTTTTTTTTTTTTTTTGCTAACTCCATCAAAGTTCCTCTTTGGTCCTTTTAAGTATAATTCATGACACTGACCAGAGTGTCTTGTCCTGCAGTGGCCTGGTTCCTCTTCACAACGCCTGCTCGTACGGTCACTATGAGGTCACCGAGCTTCTGCTTAAAGTAAGGCCCACAGAATATTTATTGATGAGCTTGTACTTTAAGGAAAATTAAACTTGACTGTGTGGGTTGGTTGGAACATTATTGAGCACTGAATAAGTGTAACTCTTGTACCTTTGTAAGATAATAGATTAGAAGTGCAGTTTGTTCAGGTGTTCATATTTTATGGATCAATTATAATTTGGAAATAATGTAGAGCTAGGAATTATGATCAGTCACACTAATGACATTTTCTTAACTTTTATGATGTCAGATACTGAGATGATGGAAGCAAACAAATGTTTATTCCTTCTCCTGTACACATTTTGTGCTCTGATTCTCTCTGCAGCATGGGGCCTGTGTCAACGCCATGGACTTGTGGCAGTTCACTCCCCTTCACGAAGCAGCGTCCAAGAACCGAGTAGAAGTTTGTTCCCTTCTGCTGAGCCACGGGGCTGATCCCACCCTGTTAAACTGCCACAGCAAGAGCGCCGTAGACATGGCCCCCACTCCAGAACTTAAAGAAAGACTCACCTGTGAGTTCTCACTAAGTCACATAATAGAATTAGCTAGAAGACAACCGTTTTTCCACAAAGATTAGCTTTGGTGTTGGGTAATTCAAAGATGTAACAACTTCAGAAACCCAAATCATTAGACTACACCTGTAATTTATCATTTACCCATTTCTTTTCTTTTTAGATGAGTTCAAAGGTCACTCGCTCCTGCAGGCAGCCAGGGAGGCTGATGTGGCCAAAGTGAAGAAGACACTGGCTCTGGAAATTATCAGCTTCAAACATCCTCAAACCAACGAAACCGCTCTGGTCAGAACCAACTCTTTGGACCATCCAAAGAGTTGCCAACAGTTCTTCACACAATTCTGCGGAATGAAGGTGAAGCTTGAGACTAATCTAATGTTAATGTGTATTTCAGCACTGCGCTGTGGCTTCACCCCACCCTAAGAGAAAGCAGGTGACTGAGTTGTTGCTGCGTAAAGGTGCCAACATCAATGAGAAGAACAAAGAGTAAGTCAATGACAGAGTTTGTAGATTTTATATTTAAAAGTAAGGAGTTGTAGTTTTTTAGGAGTTCTGTCTTAAAAGGAATGAATGTAACTGATTTAATAAGCATTTTATTTGAAACTTAAGCACATAATGTGGTCTAAGTTGTGATTGTGACGAGGTAATGTCTAAAAAACTGTGGAAAAGTTCGCTGTTTGTAAAAGCACATTAAGTGCTACAAAGAAATGAGTGTCAAGTGATAAGTAACAACTTCTTATCTGTGACGTCTTTTAGCTTTATGACTCCCTTGCATGTCGCTGCCGAGAGAGCTCACAATGACATCCTCGAGGTGCTGCAGAAACATGGAGCGAAGGTTTGCTTTTCCATTTCCTTTCTGTGAAAAATGTGATTTGGGAGAGTTAGTGGTACGAAACTTAAACTCCTTTTGTTATGACTCCAGGTCAATGCTGTGGACACTCTAGGTCAGACAGCTCTTCATAGGGCGGCGCTGGCTGGTCACATCCAGACCTGCAAGCTGCTGCTGAGTTATGGGGCAGACCCCTCCATCGTGTCTCTGCAGGGCTTCACTGCTGCTCAGATGGGTAACGAGGCCGTACAACAGATTCTCAATGGTAATCACCACACTTCTAACTTTTTAGAACATTTTTTGCTGGAAATGACAAAACACTGTTTTCTTGATCATCATATGGTGTATGTGGGCCCTTTTTTGACTGTTTTTCTTTCCCTTTTTTTTTTCTTTTCCAGAAAATGTTCCCACGCGTAACTCTGATGTAGACTACAGATTTCTGGAGGCGGCTAAAGCAGGGGATCTGGAGACAGTGCAAGTAAGTTCACTGACTCTCCTGCGCTATCAGATGAGTTTCACAGAGATGTATTACTGTAATAAAATCATTATTGTACACTTTCTTATAAAATTTGCAGCACAGCAGCTCCACATGCTCACTAATAGCAGTGACATAAAATGTAATGTCCTGTAAACTTGTTGTCATACTGTTAATTATAAAATCTATGTTTGGCAGCAACTTTGCACCCCCCAGAATGTAAATTGTCGGGACTTGGAGGGCCGCCACTCCACTCCTCTCCACTTTGCAGCCGGCTACAACCGAGTGGCTGTTGTTGAGTACCTGCTACACCATGGGGCTGATGTTCACGCCAAAGACAAGGGGTGAGTTCATAAACTACACTCTGTTGGTTATCTAAAAAATCGTGTAAAAAAATAAAACAAACATTATAATGTTTAAAGTTAATACATCTTTTGTTCTATAATACATGAATGTCAGTACTTGGAACACATTCTCTTCACACTCGTGATGATTTTCACTTCTGGTTTTCCTCCTCCAGTGGGCTTGTTCCCCTCCACAATGCCTGCTCCTATGGTCACTATGAAGTGGCTGAGCTGCTGGTCAGACATGGGGCTTCAGTGAATGTTGCCGACCTTTGGAAGTTCACCCCACTTCATGAGGCTGCAGCCAAAGGGAAATATGAAATCTGCAAACTGCTGCTCAAAGTAAGGATCCACCACTGTTATGCATGTTTCTTATTGTTACGATGATCCTGAAGGGAAGCTATTCAGTTTGGGCTGCAAAGTCACACAGGTCCATATGCAACAAATATTTTTTATAAAATAAAACACCTTTAAAACTTTTCTGTTCAGCATGGAGCCGACCCGACCAAGAAGAACCGTGATGGCAACATGCCGCTTGACATGGTGAAAGATGGAGACACAGACATCCAGGACCTGCTGAGGGGTGATGCCGCCCTTCTGGATGCTGCCAAGAAAGGCTGCCTGGCCCGGGTTCAGAAACTCTGCTCTCCAGAAAATATCAACTGCAGAGACACACAGGGGCGCAACTCCACACCGCTCCACCTCGCAGGTATAAGCTCTTCTGATGTGTTTGTCTTCTTTTGTACTGAGTACAAACACCAACACACACCGTTTGGCATAAACAGAAAAAGGGAAATGCTTGGAACATAATATGTGCTATTTATCAGATTGTTGGTCTATGTTTTGTGCATTTGCTGTATGTATTTACACAATATTTATTTGCATTTTAGTCATGTTTGTCTTAAAGAGTGGAGCTCAGTGAGACTTATCTCATTTAATTGGATACATTAATTTTTTTTAAAGACCATTTCAAGTGGTGTTCATATGAAGGAAGTTGCTCTGACTCCTGTTTTTTCTCTTCAGCTGGTTACAACAACCTTGAGGTGGCAGAGTATCTGTTAGAGCATGGGGCCGATGTCAACGCGCAGGACAAAGGAGGCCTTATCCCTCTTCATAATGCTGCTTCTTATGGGGTCAGTCTCAACAACATAAACACAAACACAATACTTTTCATATCCAGTTTCTGTGGGTTTTGTAGCTTGAATCTACATGAAAAGCTTTAACATTTTGGACTAGAAGTTGTTTGAGTTGATGATTTTGCCTTCAGCCCCTGTAAATGCTGTCAGTAACTTTTAGTTTGTTCTGTTTTATTTAACTTAAAAGTCAGGGTTTGACTTGTTCTCTGTTCCCTCTCTCTTCCTCGCAGCACGTGGACATTGCAGCCCTTCTTATCAAATACAACACGTGTGTGAATGCTACAGACAAATGGGCTTTCACACCCCTCCATGAAGCAGCCCAGAAGGGTCGTACCCAGCTCTGTGCATTGCTGCTGGCTCATGGAGCCGACCCCACCATGAAGAACCAGGAGGGACAGACTGCTCTGGATCTGGCAACGGTAAGAGCTTCTTTCTGAGGAATGACTGCGATATTAAGCACACCATGAAATGGAACCCTGAACTTTCATATGTTTGCTCATTGAAAGCCTCAAACTGTTCCCTCTACTGGAATAATTTTTAACTTATTGTATATTCCTGTAGGCTGATGATATCCGAGCCCTGCTGATGGACGCCATGCCACCGGATGCCCTGCCCAGCTGCTTCAAGCCTCAGGCAACAGTGGTCAGCGCCTCTGTCATCTCCCCTGCCTCCACACCATCCTGTCTATCAGCTGCCAGCAGCATAGACAACCTCGCCGGGCCCCTCACTGAGCTGGCTGCTGCTGCTGCCACCGGGACCTCCGGGGTAGCAGATGGAGCCACGGGCACTGATCGCAAGGAAGGGGAAAGTAAGTGTGTTGCAGTCATCATATTGAATACTGATCAGTTTATAAAATGTGGTCAACCAGAAAAATATGGATATGATTGGGGAGCTTTTGTTAAGAATTTTTTGTTTCATTAAATCTACTGTGAATTTTTTTCCCCATAGTGACAATGCTGGACATGAACATAAGTCAATTCCTGAAGAGCCTGGGCCTGGAGCACCTAAGGGATATCTTTGAGAGAGAGCAGGTCAGTAACAGCGTGTCCTATAAAACACACACTGCTTTTTTTTTTTTTTTTTTTAATAAAGAAAATCATTTATACTAAACTAGGCTTATGTAACCCACTGGTTATATGTTCAACAGCAGTTTGACCAAAATGAGATTATTACTGCATAGTATATATGTCTCAATTTGTTGTGGGGTTCATCTTTTCTCAGATCACCCTGGACGTGTTGGCTGACATGGGCCACGAGGAGCTGAAGGAGATTGGGATTAACGCATACGGCCACCGACACAAGCTTATCAAAGGAGTTGAGAGGCTGCTGGGCGGCCAGCAAGGTGAAGTGCAATCCAGTGGATTTTTATGGGTGGAAGGGGGACACAATGTACTTGGGTAGACATTGTGTCTTAACACTTTGAATCTTATCACTTCTCAGGTGCTAACCCGTACCTGACATTCCACTGTGCCAGCCAGGGAACCATTCTTATAGACCTCGCCCCAGATGACAAGGAGTACCAGTCAGTGGAGGAGGAGGTGAGCTAAAAAGCTGCATTAAAAAAAAAACAAAAAAAACATGCATAGCCTTTTTTATACACCTGTTTTACAAACCTTGTAAATGAGTAATAAAGCGATAGCTGGGCAAAATGCCTTGAAACAAATTCTTGTTGTTCACGTGTCGCACAGATGCAGAGCACCATCAGAGAGCACAGAGATGGAGGCAATGCTGGTGGTGTCTTCAGCAGATACAACATCATCAAGGTCTGAACCATGGACTCATGTCTGTTTTGAGTATCCACAAAACACTTTTTATTTTATATTATGTTTTGTTTTTTGTTTGTTTGTTGGGTTAGAAACCTCAATATGACAGCAGCTTGGGAGTCTTCATTAGTTTTTGGTGTAAAACAAACATGACTCCCCACATCCTGTTTGAAATGTACCATAACGTGTCCCACAGATTCAAAAGGTGGTAAACAAGAAGCTGAGGGAACGTTACACCCACCGACAGAAGGAGATCGCAGATGAGAACCACAACCATCACAACGAGCGGATGTTGTTTCACGGTAACCACAGCCACTGTCACACCATCTGTTTGCTCTGTGTGTCTGCAACAGGCATCACAGAAAATCCTTTAACCCCTAAGAGCCCACACTCGCTTCTCCTTGAATGAAATTTATTCAGAATTTCAACAATCTTTTTAATTAAAATCTCATTTGAGAAAATTTCCAGAACACGTGAAACTGTGTCACCCATGTCACAGTGGGTTCTTATTGTATAAAGTTAGCTTGTTGATTACTGCTTAACTTAATTCTGCCACAATTTCCTACAGGTTCCCCGTTCATCAATGCCATCATCCACAAAGGCTTTGATGAGCGCCACGCTTATATAGGAGGGATGTTTGGAGCGGGCATCTACTTTGCAGAGAACTCCTCAAAAAGCAATCAGTACGTCTACGGCATCGGTGGAGGCACCGGCTGCCCGACGCACAAAGACCGATCCTGCTACCTGTGCCACAGGTAACTTTTGACTGTCACGGGTTAACTGCAGACTCAAACCACAGCACTGAAAGATGTTATGGAAGCAAAAGTTTTGCTCCTGTAAATGTTTAATTTTATATTTCATGACTTTGCTTCTCTTCTCTCAGGCAAATGCTTTTCTGCCGAGTGACTTTGGGGAAGTCCTTCCTACAGTTCAGCGCTATGAAGATGGCTCACGCTCCCCCAGGACATCATTCAGTAATCGGGCGGCCCAGCGTTAACGGCCTAGCTTATGCCGAGTATGTCATCTACAGAGGAGAGCAGGTAAACAGAAACATCAGGTCATAATGTTAGCAAAATAACACCTGCTGTGTAATATTGACTGATATCCTGCCCTTTCTTCAGGCCTACCCAGAGTACCTCATCACCTATCAGATCCTTAAGCCTGAGAGTGCAGCGCAGTCTGCAGCAGGAGCCGAGCAGAAGTCGTAGTTACTTCACGTTACAGAAACTTACACAAGGACTCAATGCTTTTTTTTTTTTTCTTCATTTGTATTGCCAATGCCTAAAAACCTTTTTATTTACCAAACACATTTCCAGTTTTCTGTCCAGTAGAGCCCATGGTGACCAGTGCTTCGTGAGCAGATATGCTGTAGTACACAACTACTCATGGTTTATTTTTTTTTTTTTTTTTTTTTTTGGGATTGGCTGCATGTTATTACAGAAGCATGTAAAGCCCAATAGCGTGTGTGGGTTAGTTCTTCCAGTATGTCTCGCTCCTCGTCCAGGAGGAGGATGCCTGTAGAGACTTTGAAGTTTCAGCATTAACAGTTTGCCACTCTCTGTCGCCTCATGCCTTGTGACTGTGGAGAATCAGCAACCGCCTTCGCATCCCCCTCACCTCTACTCACACTTGCTGTTGAAACCTGAAACCTGTGGACTACTACAACCCCTTTGTGTTTGGGCTCAGACTGTATAGAATGGTCTGTGGTTAACTGTGACTTTAATTCTAACCTATAACACTACCATACATGTAACAGGTTGTCATTGCTATGCTGTAATGCTGATGTTCCAAACTTTCAACCTGAGAACACTACAAACACCAAACTGCAATGTTTTTTAGTGGCTTTATTCAGGGTTGGATGTGCATCATTGAGAACGGGCTCACGGAGTTGGGGACTATTTTATTGACAGTACAGTACTGATTTGCTCGGCAGTGCAGTGTAAGGCATCATAAATACGCAGTTTGTGATGCCTTATGAATGGACATCCTACAGCCACAGAGCTCAGAGCACCCTTTCTGTCGCCATGGTCTTACTCACAGACATCACACTCTTATGGATTTGCACATTTACGTAGAAAACTATTTAAGTTATTTTGAAATTTAACTTGGAAGTTTGCGGGGGAAAAAAATATTTGTACAGGTTGTGTAAATGTTTGTGTATAACTGTTGCTGTTTAACAATCTTTGAGTTAAACTGTAAATGACATCTGTATTTTCCTTTAATGCCTTCTGATTCTCCCTTTTTTTTTTTTTTTAAATAAATATCCCATTAACAGCTCCTTGTATTTTGAGTGTTTGACTTATGGTCTATCCATTTCTTTATATCACATGAAAATATAACTTGATGTACAACTAAACCAGTATGATTCCATTATTTGCAGTTTAGTAAACCACACCTTATCAGTAAATCTAGTAAATGAGCTGCATCTTTAGGTGGTTATGTTGCTACCGTTTGTAGGGATGGGTCAAAAAGGTGTGTTTATCACTATGCAGGATGTGTTATATCTAATTTGTATTTCAAAGGTTGAATATGCAGCGTTTTTTTGCATTCATGCAACTGATCCATCGCACTTCCTTAAAAGACTACAACAGTGTCGCATGTAATACGCGTTTCCGTGTTCACGTGACTGCAGCTGCAGTCGCTAC
The DNA here is from genome assembly GCA_034780415.1 of Cichlasoma orientale. Taxonomy (NCBI): domain Eukaryota; kingdom Metazoa; phylum Chordata; class Actinopteri; order Cichliformes; family Cichlidae; genus Cichlasoma; species Cichlasoma orientale. The sequence goes on along the minus strand of JAVDPK010022929.1, from coordinate 16,038 downwards.
TTGATTAGAAATGCCGTTGTTTTGTTGGTGTATTTGAGTGAGTTATGTCAGAACTTTCTTTCGCATGTACTCAAAGACGATGGTTAAGGCTCCTGCGAAGGCGGCACCCCGGTCTTTATTCCACAACAAGTTTTTTTTATTGTAGTCATTTAAGCTAGCGCGTGGCAGACATGGTGTGGAAAACTTTTTCATTTCTAGCTTTGCTCCTTAACATTTCCGAAACTTCAGGCACTTCCTATGTTATCACAGCTGATGTGCAAAGGCCGACAGGAGATCTTAAACACTTCTGGAGAAGCACTGGTTTCTGGTAGGTTCAGTATTACACTGCCGTTTTCTCATTTATTCACAGTTAGTGTGAGACAGAAAGCAGAGTTTTCACTGAAATGGACACGGAATGTGGGGTTAATTTTTTATATGTGTGTATGTTCAGTCTAAAGTTGGGAAACACTTACCCTTTTATATGAATGGGTGAGTGTGTCCAAACTTGGCAGCAGCATGAATGTGGCATGGTTGCTGGTGTCAGACAGTAGGTACAATATTGCAGAAACTGCTAATCTACTGGGATTTTCCCACACAACAATTTCTAGAGTTTGCAGAATGTGGCACACTGTCTTGGCAAACTTTGGGCCCCTTAGTACCAACTGAAGGTCATTTAAACATGCTGACCATGTCCATAGCTTTATGACCGCAGTGTACCCATCTTCTGATGGCTGCTTCCAGCAGGATTTTGTAACATGTCACAAAGTTCAAATCATCTCAAACTGGTTTCTTACCAGTTTGAGATGATGAACATGACAGTACTCAAATGGCCTCCACAGTCCAAAATTTCCAGTCTGTGTGTGTGTGTGTGTGTGTGTGTGTATAAATGTGTATATATAGGACAAATCTAAGTGTTTGTCCTTTGTGTTCAGCCCCCCGCTCCCTCACACGCAGGCACATAAATATGACCTGAGCATCGACCAGCAGCTGAATTTGGCCTATGTGGGTTCTGTCCCTCATGGAGGGATCCAGCAGGTCAGGATACACTGGATGCTGGAGCTGGTGACTGCACAGTAAGTGAACTAGCAGTTGGAGACCTCAGTAGCATCAAATGTGGTTGGCCATGTTTGCTATGATATGCTCATGTGGAAAAAAGGAAAATCTCTTTTAAAGGTTTTTTTGTAGTTTGAAACCTGCATACAGTATTATTAGGAGTGAATGGTTTTGTTACCACTCTGACTTTGTTGATTTAGAGATATTGGAGGAAAACCTCAGTATAACTTCACTAAACTGGACCAGCTGATAGAACTGTTGTGGGTGAATGGACTCCAACCAGGTACTGTACTACAGTCCTGTTATATATCTTATTGATGTATATTTGTCATCTGTTTTCATCATGTTTTTCTTTTTTAATATCTTAATTTTTATTCTTCATTATGAGGTCACAGAGGAGCGTAGCATTATTTCTGAGGTCACCACTACCACAAATCTGACCCCACACTTACTTGAGCAATCTGCCAGATATGACAGATTGCAGTATGTGGTTCAGTAAATCTTACTGAAGCCATGTTGTCCCGATCTCTTTCATTAAAACTAAAGCCTAGTTAATTTATTAGCCAAACATCACAAATTTGTAGGGCAAAAAAACTTAAAGGGATTTTCCTGCTCCCTGTTGCAGGATTTGAACTGATGGGAAGTGTCTCGAACTACTTCACTGACTTTGAGGACAAATCACAAGTGGTCGAGTGGAGAAACCTGATTTATCTCATAGCCAAGAGGTACATCGGTGAGTGAGTAGAAGCTGTCATTGTTAGTGACTTTGTTTGTTTTGTCCTTTCTGCCATTTAACCACAATCAATGAGAATTTTGCAAGAAAAAATAGAAGTAGAACATCAGTGTGAATAATAATTATCTAAATACAGCTCTTGCCATTCATTTAAACCTTTATGTGGGTCTTGATATTTATTTAAGCAAGTTTTTATCTCCTCATATTTCCCTTACACAAAGTGATCTTAGCGTTACTTTTGGTAGACCGTAAAGTGATGCTGATCTCAGTATAAGAAAGCTGATACCTTTCTGTTCATCCTACTGGCAAATCTTACCCGGTGGATGTATTTAAGCTGCTTGAGCCTGCTTACAGTTAGATCTGCCAATGTCAGCCACGTTGCAACCCACCTCCACCTGAACTGCTACATATCATGCCATTTATGGCATAATCAGTCTCCAGACAGTTGCCAGACAAAATCTTAATCTGCACTGTGTGACTCTGCTCATGTGATATCTCTCGTTTGCTTATTGTAAATTTCAGACAAATATGGCCTGGGAAGGGTTTTTCTGTGGAACTTTGAAACATGGAATGAGCCCAACAACCATGACTTTGATAATGTTACTGTTTCAATTCAAGGTAAACCTGTGACGCATCATGCTTGGCTTCGTGTGTGTGTGTGTGTGTGTGTGTGTGTGTGTGTGTGTGTGTGTGTGTGTGTGTGTGTGTGTGTGTGTGTGTGTTTATATCATTACAACTCACTTAAAATCAGTGTTATTTTAATAACTTTGTAATTACTTTCACAAATGAGCACACATTATATAAAGTTAAGCAGTAATGGTCTCAGAGCTGCTTTAATGGTTTTTTGCCTAAAAACACTAAACCTGAACCCAAGAACTGAATTCTTTGAGGGCTTCTTCTTCTCTCATTTTTTTTTCCATTAAAATTATCACATTTTACAGAGTATCAGCAGAGAATACTGACACTGCAGTGCTGTGGATAATAATTTTTCTTCTCAAGGGTTTCTAAACTACTATGATGCCTGTTCGGAGGGTCTGCGTGCTGCCAGTACTCTGCTGAGGTTTGGAGGTCCGGGAGACTCTTGTCACACCCCTCCACACTCCCCATACTGCTGGGCCATGCTGCAACACTGCTACAATGGCACCAACTACTTCACTGGAGAGACTGGGGTCAGGCTTGACTATATAGCCCTGCACAAGAAGGTGGTTTTTCTGTCGTTTTTTTTTTCTCAGCAAATAGAAAACTAAGGCAGTCATGATTCAGTTTTAGATTTGTGCTTATAGCTGCCAGAAAAATATCATTTTCTTTATGTTAGTAGACTCAACTCATTTAGAAATACTGTATTTATGAATTCATGTTTCCATCCTTCAGGGAGGAGGCTACTCCTTGCCCATTCTCCAGCAGGAGATCCAGACTTTAGGGGAGATCCAGGAGCATTTCCCAGAGTTCCGCAGCCTGCCTGTTTACAATGATGAGGCTGATCCCCTGGTAGGGTGGTCCAGGCCTCAGGAGTGGAGGGCTGATGCAACCTATGCTGCAATGGTGGTAAAGGTGAGGTGAAGATATTCAAAAGAACAGCATCAAAACACCCAAGTTTTCACATAGGAATTTATATAGTTTGTTAGTTGATCATTTGCTGCCAGTCTAGAACCCGTTTCATTCATTTCCAGCAAAACGAGCGATGCCAAATAGCTGGCACGAGCACGGCAGCACTAAATTGCTGAGCCCAAAGTTGAAACTACTAACTTCAGTGGGTAGGAAGGATTGGTAAAAGCACCTCATGTTTTCTGCCCATAGAAAACACCCCAACTTTTGCTTTTGTGTCCATCAGACTTGTCTAAATGTGGGCACTGGGGTAAAAGAGTTCATCTGTTGTCACTTATTAGATGGGAAGCTTCAGTTAAATCACTCTGATCAAATCCTCTGCTGTCCACCCTCCAAAAGGTTATAAACCAGCACCAGGATTTGCTGCTAGCAAACCCAAACAACACCATCAACTACACCCTGCTGAGCAACGACAATGCCTTCCTCAGCTACCACCCACACCCCTTCACCCAGCGCACACTGACCGCCCGCTTCCAGGTTAACAACACTCAGCCCCCTCATGTCCAGCTCATCAGGAAGCCTGTCCTCACAGTCATGGGCCTACTGGCTTTGCTAGGTGACCTCTTTACTCTAGAACGCACGATCCCTCAGGGGAAAAGGGTGTGAATCATTTAAGGTGATTTAAGTCTTATGTGTCACTGTGATTCTAATTTTAGGAGAGACCCAGCTCCTGGCTCAGGTTCTGAACTCATCAGGAAGCCACAACAGCACACTGGGAGTTCTCGCCAGCAGCCACAAGCCCATAATCCCAGGTGGCTCAGACAGCTGGCAGGCAGCAGTGTTGGTGTACAACAGTGAGGACAACAGCACCTCCACCAACACTGACGATGTCACCGTCTCACTAAAAGGACTGCCTGTGCAAAAAGGTAGTGCTGTTCAGTTGTGATTCAGTGTAGGTCGCTTGGAGTGTTTTTATTTATCTGAGGTGATTTTTCGTTTCAGTCCTCTTTGTTATCCGTTTGTTATCCAGGTGTTGTGTATGTCACATATTACATGGACAATAATGTAACCAACCCATACCAGATGTGGCAGAACATGGGCAGCCCCGATTACCCCACAGCAGAGCAGTTCAGACACCTCAGGAGTGTGGAGGTAAACAGGATGGCTGAACAGTATATTTTCCAGTTTTCTGCAAGATAAATTGTATTTTTTTCAAATAGTGTACAGTGAGTTCCCGACACTGTGTATGAATAATTGGGCTTTCACAAAAACAAAAAGTAATTAGTCATATTTTAGACACTGCTCAAAAAAAATCGGAACACCTGATGATCGCAACAAGTCAATTAAAAAAGCACTGCCAGAACCCTACCAAATGACCTCCAGTGAGCTACTGACCTGCCTGTTTCTGACCAAACTGTCAGAATCAGACTCCATGAGGGCGGCATGAGGTCCCAGCATCTTTTAATGGGATTTGTGCTCACAGCCCAGCACCGTGCAGTTTAACTGAGATTTCCCAGAGATCACCAGAACAGGCAGTTCTGGTACTGGCACCATGTTCTCTTTACAGATAAGAGCAGGTTCACACATTTGACGGGCATGAGCGAGCCTTGAGACGCTATGGCACATGTTATGGTGCCTTATTGATTCTAAATCTGCACCACAGCCTCAGCAAAGTAAAAAGAGGTCAATGATGATGAGCAGTAGGATGTTTTCTGCACACCACAAGTTGGTAGATTTCCTCCCAATATGAACTCTCATCCTTTTCTGTTATCTGGCCGATGGCAGTGCCGTCATTTGTTTGTGAATCTTTAAGACTGAGCTGATCTGGTGGATTGCTTTGGTCTTTTCCTGCTCTCTCGAGTGCTCTGAGCCATGCTTTGACCCAATGGTGATGTGTTATTGTGTCAGGGCCCCCATACTGACGGACCCCGAGATGTTCCTGCAGGAGACACTCTGATTCTGAAAGCCAAATTGCCGGTGCCCTCCGTCCTCCTCATCCACGTCTGTGCCCAACCAAAATCTGTGCCAGATCAGGTTAGTGCCAACACAACTATGGAAGGGTAAAATATCTCTGATCTCCCAGGTCTTCTTTATCATATTGCACTTGTGTCGGATATGATGCTGAAAGACAATACTATGATATAGTGATACAAAAAATTCTGCCTTGTGCCACATGTTTAAATGCAAACCCTGAATTGAAGCTGCTTTAAAATATTTTTAATTTTAAGCTAATAGGAAGACTTTATAGTTTTTATCAAGAGTAGGTCTAATGGCTAAACTCATCATAAACGTTTGTTTAAAAATTATCACTTGTCTCTAAAGTTATCCACATAAGTTTACACTACATTATATTTTACCTTGTTCAGGTCAACGGGTTACGCTTCATTGGGATCACTAAAGGCCAAGTCCTTATTATCTGGTCTGATCACTGTGTCAATTCAAAGTAGGTGCATGTTTAAAATGCTTCTTATCCAAAACATTTAATTTCACTCTGCGTTAAAATGTAATGTGCAGCACAGGAGATATTTTTAAAGGCTAGACAACAGCAGTAAGATTAATACCGTTTTGATTTGTTACTTTCTGCTTTGCAGATGCATCAGAACATATGAAGTGGAATTATCCACAGGCCACAATGGATTCAGCAAAATTAATACCCAGGACACTATTTTTACTTCTTATGTCTATTCACCAGGTAAGAATTCCCACTAAATTCTTCTAAATCTGAGACTGTGATTTGGAGTCTGACCGTACATAAAAATAATATCATGCTCGCTGTTGTGTTCTGTAGTGGACCAGGAGGTTGGTGGTCTGTACAGAGTTCGAGCTGTGGACTACTGGGGAAGGCCCGGCCCGTACTCGCTGCCAGAGAGGTATTCAGAGGAGTATTAGTCCAACATCAAGTCTGCTGGCTTTTATGTTTTGTTTCTGAATAGTTTTGTATAATGTCAATATGTTTCACATGAGCTGGTATGTTACCTGGTATGCACTGTGTGATTAATAAAGCACTGTTCAGTCTCATTATAAACATGCATTGGGCTCTATTTGACTGTAATATAAGAATAGACTACAGCAACAGTTGCAACTTGCGTATTTTATTTTCCTCATTTTTCACGCAGACCACTTTAGAAGAGAAGATAAAAGTGACTGAAGTACCATCAGAAAATATTACCACTTCTCATGCATTCATTCATGAAGCTGTTCTAGGTTTATAAGTTTGTAGAGATGGACAAATTAACTGAGCTTATCCTGGTCCTGGTGGAAACCTTTGATCTTTGGATCAAACCATGGTTAGGCTGATTACATTTAAAGTTTGTGTTGATTGTTATTGCCTGTCCTAGCTGTCATAGGGTGAGAGGTGAGGTACACCCTGGACAGGTCGCCAGCCTGTCGCAGGGCTAACAATGAAAGACACACTAGTAATTAACCTAACCCCCACTAACTGCATGTCTTTGGACTGTGCGAGGAAACTGGAGTAAACTCACGCCAACATAAAAAGAACATCCAAACTCCACAGAGAAAGGTGCGGGCCAAGGTGGATTCGAACCCAGGAGCTTCTAGCTGTGAGGCAACAGTGCTGCAAGATTATGTTTTTAAATGTGTTCTGTTTTGTTTATGCACTAGATAACTCACCAGCCTACGTTGGTTACACTAAAGTTCTTATAAATACTAGGATCACAGCAAGTTTCTTTACAAAATTTATTGTCACCGACAGAATGAGACAGTGCAGATGTTACCCATCAGTGTGACAGAATGGTACAGCGGGTTACATGATCATTTGCACTCAATCACTAATAGTTTTCAGTGAATTTGGCTTTATGTTATATGTTCATCTTAGCAGTTGTAAATTTCTCACGGGGTTATGGATTGGATTTATCTGATGCTGCTCACGTAGTTGGAATGTGACAGGATTATTCTCCTGATGAGACTGCAGTTTCCATCTTGGGCTTGATAATGGATCCGCTTTAATGTAGGGCTGCTCAACGTGCTCCAGCGTAGCACTCATTTAGCAAGCTCCTGTTGAGAATGGAGAGAAGAGGAACAAGTGTCAGATAACTTTGTGTTAAGTCTTTCTCTGCATAAGAGCATCGGCTAAACAACCCTCAACACAAGTCACTCTTTTACACACCGGACTGTAGCACAGGCTGGAACTGTCCGGCCATGCAAATTTCCTCCTGCTTTTGGCGGACCACTCTCTGGATGGCAGGGGGGAGGCCGCGGGGATTGCGGGAGAAGACCAGGGCGTAGCCATCCTCGCAGGTTCCATCTTCAGTCTGGGTGCGGCAGGCGTAGGTGATGGCATAGTTGTCATAGTCTGTATCAATGACCCAGTAGTTGTCACCTAGAAGTGCAGAGAATGAGAAGTTAGCCTCAGCTGCATGAACGAGAGACAGAGTGACAAAGAGACCGTGCTGAGCAGGCTTACCGCCACTGGACAGGTAGCTGGCCAAGCCCTGGTAGTCCATAAACATCTTGCCAGGGTTGCCAGGGTCTGGGACTGAGTACTGAGCAGCCATGTCAGCACAGACAACCCAGAACCTGAATATCAAGGAGAGAAAATATGTAGCATTTGCAAGCATCTTAATGTGGTCACATTTTGGCTGCTACCAAATAGTTCCCAAATACCCACCCAAAAAGAGTGACTCTGCCTCTGGTGGCGGCCACCATGGCGCCATCATCACCAACAGTGTACTCGGCAGAGATGTTGTCCTGCAGGAACAAACCCTCAGGATCTTTCTTCTGCAGAGCATACCACTTTCCTGCATACTGTTGGGAAAGAGGTCAAAGATGAGCTTTATTTTGATGGGCATATGCAATAAGCAGTGCATAGTCCATAACACTATATGATCATTCTGTTCCAGTTAAGGTTTTAACTACTTAACTGTCCTGAACCTATACAGCAGTGTTACTAAACGTAGCGCAAAAAGTAAGGAAATCTGTATTTGGTTGATTAGTTCGTTGTTGTAACAATGTTTCTTGGCAATAAATTGGGAAGCCGTTGGGACGCCTGTTTATTTCCCCTTAAATGTTGCCACATTTTTAAGGACGATGCATTTGTGGGTTGAGCAGCAGAGTTGAGTATGTGTTTTGCACCCATGAAAAGCATGCCAGGCCTTCTCTGCCAATGCCAAACAGCTTATTCTGCTATTGACTCTTGTTTGGTGTCGTTTATTGGGTTGGATGATTGAAGAAACAAGACAACTAATTCATTTAACAAACAGGGGATTCAGTAGCATGTGGAAGAACCATACAGAGTCACAACAGCCTGGCACCAGCTTGGTCACACACTGCTGTGGGATGGCATCCCATTCTTCAACCAGCGTTTGTCACAAGTCAGCCAGTGTGGTTGTGTTGGTCACTCTGGCACGAACAGCACACCCAAGTTGATCCCACAAGTGTTCAGTGAGGTTGAGGGTCAGGCTTATGAGACCGAAGATTGGCTTTCCCGGATTATCTGGGTAGAAAGCTGTCTGCCATATTGTCCTGCAAACTTTGACTGCAGATCTTTAGAAGACTGCCTGCAGCTCCTAAGTGCTGACAGGCTGAGGAAACGATCTGCTGGAAGTTGCCCTGTGGCATTGGGACCTATCCAGATCAGTCAAATGTGGCATGCTTGGAGCAGACACCAACTGATCACTGTAGTAGAGTTATAGATGCTGCTAATCGGGTGCCAACTGGGCACCTGATTGTCAGCTCAAAACAAGAGTCAAATGTGGCTCAATTTAAAGGGAAATAAACAGGCTTTCCAATGGTATAAGATTATTGCCACGAAGCATTGTTACAACAAAGAAATAATCGACCAAACACAAATACCATCAGGCTAAAAAGTCTGAATATATTTTCAATTTTACATCTGTCTATGAAAGGCTTCATAAGTAATTCTAAAAGATGCATTTGTGTACTCACTCTTTTGGGGTCAAAGTCCTGTTTGACGGTGAAGCTGTCCACCACGCAGGAGGCCAGGCTGTGCTCCACACAGGCCAGGAACATCATCACCAGAGCAAAGATTTGGAAATCCATTCTAGGCAAAGCCCAAAGGAAGTGCTTGTTATTTTTTTTTAATCTACAGGTGTAAAGTCAGCATTCCCAAATCATTTTGACTACACTCTCGTAAAATCTTCTCAAAAGCTTTAAAAAAAGGGTCATTCTTTCAGCTCCGTATTTCTTTGTAAAAAGTTGAGCAGGTCCCTTAAAAGCAGCATCTCCTTACCTGAAGTGTGGAATGAAGCCACAAGAGGTTTTCAGTGCAGAGTTGTTGCAGTAAGCTGTGGCGAGAAGACGCCGTGTGAGCCTTTTATACTCGAGACACAGACAGACTCGCTGCTTATTTTCAGAGTTTAAATCTACGGCTAATCCAGTTAACGAAATCCACCGCTGTAAGCTGATGAACCCTCACATTCATCAGGCTTTATGTAATTCACTGCAGGGCTACATAATGGAATAGATGATAACAGATGCCTGGGTGGGATAAGGCCGGCTGAGCCTCGGGTCACACATACACAGCGAAGGTGTTTACATGAGCAAACCAGTGTATTTTTAGCTCTGCAGTTACATAAAACTGTATAAACTATACAAATTTACTAAGTCTGAAAAAGTGATATAAGGTTCAAGAGAGATACGGACTCAACAGTATTTCTGTTGCTTTTGTGTCTTGGTTACAGCGGTCATTTGCTTTAAATTTGTCCAAAATGTTCCCAAAACCTGAACAGGGACGGTTTTTCCAAGAACATTGTTTATTTTTTTGCTCTTTTAAAATTCTCTTTATATATTTTTTAAGTTAACAGCAACATCAGCAGCTTTTTAAGAACTACAAGAGCACTTTAGTTATATTTATATTTACAAGCAGCACAAATGGAAAACTAGTCAATTATAATGTATATATCTATAGTGGATACCAGTGTTGGGTAATGAACTTCTGTCACGTTATGTCAGCAGCGGCTCAGGTGTTCCCGTCTGCTGCCACTTGCTTGGGTAAGTAATATTCTTCAGCTTCATCCTGCAATATGTCACACAGGAAACAGCTGAGATGTGTTATGGAAAGTTTGCACCACTTATGCACCCTCCATGTGCAGAGATCCAAAAGTGTGGTAAGCTTCTATTTCACAGGTACTGTACATGGCAGATATTCCGAAAAAGCTCAGTCTTCTTTTGCTTTTGCAAAATTTATATTCAGATTTTTTTATTATTATTTATTTATTTATTTATTTTTTTGGACTCAACTATTTTCTGTTTTTGTGTGCCAGAAACCAAACGTAAGCAGATCACCGTAATCCCCCTAACAGCTCTCGGGAGATATTTTTGTAACCTGCCGTAGGTAAGGTAGCCAAGTTAAGACGAGTAGTACGCCAGTAAATCCGGTGCTATTTTTGTTTTCAGCCGTCTCATTGTGGTTTTTGCAATAACCTGTACTGAAGACGTTAGGTAAGGCCTTTGTGCTCTGCTGTCAAATCTTCCTCGCTGATGTGGCCCCTCACATGTGAGCAGGGTTAACTCTGCATCCCTAATCTGAAAACAAAGGACAGGTTTAAATAATCCTGTTATAGAGACACACTTGCTTAACTGGAGGTGAGCTCAGGTTGATCACATCTGGACCGGAGCCATGTCATATCACTGGCTGATGGGCAAGTTGCATAAGAAGCAGCTGAATGTCAAGAAAGGATGTAAGAATATACTGGATATAGATGTAACTTAATCAAATCATCAGCAGAGGGTTTAACAATAAGCTGCCAGCGAGATAACAATTTTGATAATCAACTGCCATTCAGCAATGTTCAATTAAATAAAAAAACAAACAGATTCACAATACACTTTTTTATATTTTTACTCTCTTTTTGTGTGTTTTAGAGCATCAACATAGTTAATGATGTCACCATGGACCATCCCGATTCAGGTGATGGCCTGCCAGGGTAACGATTGGTTCGTTTCAGACCTCCCCCACAGTGTGATTGGTTGAGTGACGAGTACTCGGCACGTGACCTCTACAATGCGCTTCACACCACACTTTAGGGGATTATTTTTAGGCAACACAATTAAGCAAAAAGAATGAGACAGGTTGTTAATGTTGCAATCGGGGTCTGAATTTCCACGTGAACTGTAATCTTAATTAAATGGGAAGTTTAAGCAGCAAGTATGAATTTTTCCACAGGTTCAAAAATATAGTAGAACTGAGCAGAGTGAGTGACGGGCACGTGAAGGTAAGTGCGAAATTGTTTGATATATTTGGACAAAAACTTGAACCTCTCTAAAGAGTAGATACAAATGAAGGCGATATGATCCATATAATGACAAAAAAATTTTGGAATCTTTTTTTTTTTTAAATAAGATCAGCCACAAAGTAAGTACATTCTTACATGTAAACACCTTCAGATCTATAAAATTAGAAGCAGGTGTTCGAGGTTATCTGTCGTATTTAGACCTCTGACATCACAGGTGGCGTCTCATCTTGCCAACATCTAAAAGGCTCTTTAGGCTTCCAAAGAAGAGATTTTGAATGCCGGGCAAAGGATTTAAAAGGATGGACTGTGATGAAAACAAGATCACACCAGCCATGTTGCCAATGGGTTCTGAGACCTCGACCTTTGAACTCAGCCATCATTTTGATTTCCATTCAGACACCTTTAAAGTTTAAGAACTCACACGGCTGCTCGCACCATCATGGTGACGTATCCACAAGGAGACACCTGCTGGGTGGGAGAGCTTGGAAAAAAGGCAATTGCTCTTCTTTTAGTTTGTGAAGACATTTGGCCTCTCCTCCAGGAGGCTTCTTCAGGTCTAAAAAACAAAGGTGGAGAGTATTTAACCCTAGTGAGTGGCAGACACCTTTGGAGGTGGTCCTGAGAGTCTCTCACCCACTATTGATCATGTGAGTCATCACGAGTCAAGGTGTGAAAAAAGACGTGGGTCATTATCATCACCGGGGATTAACAGAACTGCTGTTAGCCTTTTCCACCACCCCATCACGTGACCTATTAAGGTCACCCGAGGCAAGGTGTGAGGGGAGATTGAAGCACCTGGAAAAGGATCTCAAGACTAAACTGTAAGTGGCCGACTGCTGATGTCGTAAGCCACCATCTGTTCATAGATGGCCTCCTTGATCTTTCAAACCATCCATCTACCCGGTCCAAAATATGAATATTGGCATCCTCAAAAGAGTGTCCTTTAAGTGCAGGTGTACTGCACTTAAAGGACACTCTTGGAACACACTGGGGACTCTCCACTGTTTGTTTTTAGAACTGAAGAAGCCTTCTGGATGAGAGGTGAAACATTTTCAGGCTCGACTACCATGACCTGGTTAACTGACACATCAGCACCTGCTAAATTACTTTAAAAAAATGTGGTTCACACACACACAGAGTTATACTTCTTATAACTTTATTAAAGTGAAGGCTGGAAAAAGTGGACATAAAACCTCAAAAAGCTCCTAGAAGTCGGTCCTTTCCATTAAGATGAGACTGAACGTATAAATCACGCGTGCACTGATAAACTTTGTTCTTCGAGTGAGTTTGGAGAGAACAGCGTTTTCATCACAACTTTCACAGGACTTTAGATTCATTACAGAGCTGCACAAAACTGGGGAAAGAAAACAAATCATTGCAGTTCTTGTTTCATCACTGCAGATGCCAGTTTGATGAATGCTTTACAATTAAGGAGAAATTAGATGTTTAAATTAACCAGCTTCACGGCTCTCATGACACTTCTGCACCTTTTCGTCCAAAAAGTTGCTGGCGGTAGAAACACAACTGTACATGATCTAAAACCAGCAAATTAAATATTTCTACATTTAATGCCAAAGTAATCAAGAATTCAGCTGGCTGAAGAAGAACAGTGCCGGTCAACAAAGACTACAGAGCATTTATGGCATTGCTGTAATACAAACAATAACTTATGAGTGTAGTTGCATTTGCAATTTTACAGTTCAAAAGCCTTTTTCAGAATCCATTACTAACATTTAATTACACTATCTGGAAATCCAGAGGGGTGTTGTATTATTAAAAGGTAACAGTGAGCATGTCCACAAAATGGGAGCGGCAGTGACCCCACTTTACCATTGCTGCTCCAGAAAAAAGGAGAAAGAAGTTGGAAATTGCACATGGACGAGGACATCCTCAAACAGCACTCCCAAAGCTTTATTTCAGAATGGTGTCTTCGTTTGCTGTGAGGAGGAGAGTAAAATATGACATTTCACAATCGGGCAACGTGCGATTTCTTCTGCACTGTGTTGTTCACTAGCTACGCCATTACTGGGTCCAAATGTGTGAGGTGTACAGTATGCCTGACTTGTGATTAACCATGAACAAAGGTACCTTCTGCTAGCTGCTTGGCAATGCGCTCCTGCTCTTCACGGATCTTTTTCTCCTCCTCCTCAATCCTCCTTTCTTCCGCTGCAATTGGCTTTAGGTGATCTGGGCAAATTACAGGTTTATTAAGTCGAGATAGATGAAAAGCACACGCACAGAGGTTCCCGATTAGCGGCATACAACTCTATTGTTTTACACAGTATCTAGTCTGTAAGATGCTCTGCCCAGTGAATGGAAGTGTTTGACCTCACTACACCACCACAGCAAAGGACAGTTCTAGTAATAACTTACCATATCTCCTTTTGCCATATATGATCCCAACAATTAAAGCTGAATACCTGGCTGTCTGTAATGCAAAAGGTGTACATGTTAGTGACAATCAGAAAATCCATAATGGGCCGTGGCATTTCATATTTTCACTACAGGCATACATTTTCACCACGTTTTTTTTGACATGGTACAAAAATGTCATATCACTATATCATTGCAATAGCAAGGTTATGCATTTAAGATCCCCAGTGTGCACAGCAACACGATAAGCTGGGGCATGTCTGACAGCGAGAGCCACGTGTCAGCCTCAGATGATGATCATTTAGTGCCTAAAAAAAAAGGAGCTACTTCAACAACCTCCAACAAAACACAGTACTTTGCGAAACATGCAAGAAAACTGTTCCTGATAGAAGTGGAAACAACAGTGTTTCTCCACTTGAAGCAAAAAACAAACAAACAAAACACCATTGAGTACAACCAGGCTACAAAGAAGGAGATACTAAGCAGCTGGTGATGCGTGACCCAAACTTAAATAAATGACTCCACCAAGCATCACCGGAGCACTAGCTGCACTCCATATGGCATGAAGAGCAAATGATGGTGGAAATTACTGATGTGGTTACACGGTGGGAAAGCAGGGCTTTAAGCAGCTGGTTAAAAAACTCAAGTCAGGATACAACAGGTACAAAATATTTTTCAGTGTTATTATGTGACAATATTGTGCAGCTCCTGAAGAGTTACAAGGTTCAGTTACTTTACCCTAAACTGCACTATTATTGCACAATGTAAATTGTTATATTCTATTATTCTATGTATAGTGTGAATTACTTATTTTTATTCTTCTTATTTACACATATTTATTACTAATTATCAGCTGCAGGTACAAAATACATTTCACTGTGCCTTGTGCTGTGTGTAACTGTGCATGTGACAAATAAACCTTATCTTATCTTTAATTATTGTTAATGTTAAGCAGAAATGTTATAATTTTATTCACGATTTCCAGGGGAAAATACTGCCTAGGCAACTTTAATTCTTATGTGGTGTGTCACTATTATTGCACTATAATGCTGCTGCTGCTGACACCTTGTTTCAATAGATTTACACTTCAAATTAGGAAGTGTCTCATCAATGACCAGCTTTGCATAAAAATAGCTGGTAGAAATGTCCTTCAAAGAGCTGCTTTTTGCTTTCTTACTTTGAGTACATTTCAGAGTCTGAACTTTTTCACTTTTACTTGAGTAAAGAAGTTGAATCAGTACTTCAACTTTTGCCAGAGTATTTTTAACACTAGTATGTGCACTTCTACTTAAGTAAAGACTGTGTGTACTTTTGCCACCTCTGGCAATTTTAAT
>JAVDPK010022866.1:0-31061 GCA_034780415.1 Cichlasoma orientale | reverse complement strand
ACGCACACACACACGCACACACACACACACACACACACACACACACACACACACACACACACACACACACACACACAGCCTTGTTGTGGTCTGTTCTAGCCCGCGGGCCGCATTTTTGACATCCCTAATCTGTACGGTACTGTAAGAATACTGTAGCAAACCTTCACTTCAGGCAGTCCCAACCTGTGTGATCCCCCAGTCCGCGTACATGTTACCCTCCTGATCTGCTGTGGCCCCTGCTGATGCCCCACTACCACCGCCAAAAAAAAAAAAAAAGGCTGGGCACGAACTGATAAACAGAGGAAACAGCGCCATCCGGCGGTGAGAGGACGGCAACAGATGATGCCATAGCCAAGCTCACGGCCTCTCGCTGAAAACAGCCGCTATTTGTCTCTAATGGACATATCAGCGGTCAAACCTGCAGCCACTAACTGCAGCGGACATCAGCTTCGCCTGCGGACATCAAATAACCACATTTAGCGACTGTTTCGCTGCTACTGAACTAACTTCAGAGGCTTGTTATTATCGTCGCCTCTCTAAACATCGTCGGAACGTATAATTTCAGCCGTCGCGGTAGTGCCTGTCATTTTTTAACATTACGGCAACCCCGAGTATGACGATAAATGACTGAACTCACCAGTGTTTTGTTCCCAGCGACGCGGCAGCTGTTTGCAAGAAGCTCCACAGTTATTGCAGGATATACCCGAGCCAGATGATCCGTTAACGCTGCGCAACAAGCCAGTACGAGGGAAATGTAGTTTTTAAAACGTGTAATAGGATACATGGTGGAGCGGCGTCTTCAAACAGCCAGAACTACATTTTCCATGAGGCAGCGCGGTAGTCAAACAAGTTCAACGAGGGTGGAGTGAAAATCCCCGTGCGGCTGCGGTAGAAAAAAAACCAAAAAAACAAAACATAAACAAGGAAGGGTGACAAAGCAGAGCGCCCATAGCAATTAAGCGGACGGAGACACGGGAAAAAAAAAACAAGCCTTTTAATGAGTGTTACATATTTTTAGATATGCAGCTTAAGCAGGAGATTAAAGAAGCATAACTGCAGTGCTGAAAACTTTTAACTGTTCATAAGAAAACACGTGGTCGGTGTTGTTGCGGGCTCAAGTTGCTTGTCTGTTGCAACAGACTTAATGCATGCATATGTTGTTCGACTGGTTTGGGAAAACAGTGTTGCAGTCCAACAAATACTAAACAGAAGAAGAGGAAATGCACTTTGGTTAACTAAAAGATACTGCTTTGTAAGAAGGGCAGAAAAACAAAACAAATAGTACTCGTACTAGACTGTAGTACCTCAAAGTTTCTCAAAGTACTGCACTGGATTATTGTAAGTTAATTGTTAAAGACTCAAGTTTTCCTATGATTTGGTGGTAAAATGTTGCTCATAGTGTGAAAATTGTTCGGTTACCGTCAGGTTAAAGTGAAAAATTTCAGAAGAATTTTTCTGCTCCTCGCACTTTGTCTGGGAATCATGCCACCTCAGTCAAATAAATGGGAATTTGTTTGAGACAAATTGTTAAATAATTTGAAAATGGTAAAACGTGTCCAAACTGTGTTCTAGTGCCCCTCATGCAATCAAACTGCTTGTTGTGGTGTTTCTTTCTCTCCGATTTATCTGAGTTAGCTTCTATAGTTACCTCCTCCAAGTCATCAATGTGTCTATTAGACCCCATTCCTACAAGACTGCTCAAGGAAATCCTACCCTTGATTAATGCTTTGATCTTAATTATGATCAATCTATCTTTATTAATTGGCTACGTGGCACAGGCTTTTAAGGTGGCAGTAATTAAACCATTACTTAAAAAGCCATCATTTGACCCAGCTGTCTCTAGTTATAGATTTCAGAATTCATCACAGTATAGAAACAGCATCAGTGAAGGTTACAAATGATCTTTGTATGGCCTCTGACAGTGAACTCATCTCTGTGCTTGTCCTGCTAGACCTCAGTGCAGCTTTTGATACTGTTGACCAAATTTTATGACTGAGATTAGAGCATGCTATAGGTATTAAACTTACTGCGCTGCTGTGGTTAGAATCATATCTACTGAACAGACTCCAATTTGTTCATGTAAATGGGGAGTCTTCTTCCCACACTAAAGTTAATTATGGAGTTCCACTGGGTTCTGTGCTAGAACCAGTTCTGTCTGTGTAGGTTCTCGGGTCATGGTAGTCTCTGGAGCTTGAAGTCAGAGAAAGTCGGGAGAAGTTTCTCCAAACATAACATCCCAGTGTGCTTCAGACCCAGCCACACCCTACGACAAAAACTGGTCTGTCGAAGCCAAAATTCCCAAAGACAAGCTAAACAACATAGTGTATGCTGTGCAGTGAAGAGTGTTTGGACCTCTACATTGGAGAAACCAAACAGTCACTTCACAAACGCATGGCACAACATAGAAGAGCCACCTCGACAGACTCAGCTGTGCATCTGCACCTAAGGGTAAAGGGCACTCTTTTGAAGATGCCAAAGTTCACATTTTGGACCTGGAAGACAGATGGTTTGAAAGAAGCCATCCACTGTGAACGACCACCACTGAACAGAGGTGGTGGACTACAACATCAGCTGTCCCCCACCTACAATGCAGTCTTGAGATCCCTTCCCAGGCACCTCAGCCGTCACTCACACCTTTCTTCAGGTGGCATTAATAGGTCACATGATAGAGGCCCCGTTTACATGAGAACGTTTTCAGCGCACTATTGTTGCGATTCCTATACCCACACCGCCAACTTGTGGCCTGGCAATGGGAACTGCATCGTTTCCAACGTCTCGCATTTTTGTGTGAACAGAGATCGTCTTCAAAACGTTTCCGGCTGAGCGGGTTACTTTGCGAAAACAGAAAAACACAGTTTCCACTTGATTGTTCTCATGTAAACGGGGCCAGAGTGAGGTAAGGTCTCACTGTGGTTTCACCTGAAACCCCAGGTGATAATGAGCCACGCCTTTTTTCATTCCTTGGCTCATGTGATGATGTACATGAACAATAGTGGGTCAATGACCACCTCCAAAGGGGACAACCCCCACTAGGGTTTAAATACCTGGGACCTTTCAGATCTTCTCTTTCTTATAAAAACAATGAAGTTCTCAGAGCACAGACTCTTCTTGGCCATCTTGATAGAGGAGCCACACAGGCAGGTCTAATGGAGCTACAGAGAGCTTTAAGAGTTCAGACTTGAGTAAAGTGCCTTAGAACTGGACTTCAGTACCGAGTAAATAAGAGGGACCGTAAAACGCCCCAGTTTAAATCCTGTCATACCAGTTAGAGCGAGGCTGCAGGTGACTGCATAATGTGAACATCTGCGTTAGGATCTTGTATAAAGTTTAAAAACAGAAAATTTAAAAGCAGAATTATTTTCTTAGTCAAGTTTAAAAACAAAACAAAAACTAAGCAAAACTTAAAGCCGGTGTTTAAACTGTACAGAAAAGTAAAATGACCGGGCAGAGGTCCAAATAAAATAAAGACTGCATTAAAAACAACAGACCTTAGAGAATTTGTGTAGTTTTATTTAAATTGAGAATCAGACTTTTTCATTATTAGCTGTTTGTATAGAAAGTCCTATCTAAAAATTTTTGGGAACTTGCAAGTCATTCAGCTGGCACAGACCAAATATAACAAAACATTAAGAGGAAATATCAGGTAACATAATAATTACAAAAAGGTACATTCAATTTCAGACTTGAAACCTGCTTCGTCCTGATGGATGAGCAGCTGCGGGTCCCCCTGAGTCTTGACTGTAAATGACCCGCAGCGCTCCACCGCACAGGGTTAAAACATTACTGCAGAAGACTGTTTTAACCCTTTAAATTCACATGCTTTCCACATTTATGAGATGCAAAGCAGCAGATCAGCTTCCCGGGTCCCATGTTTGATGGCTGGACATCTCAGCCTTCAAATCTTACAGACATTAACGAGTCCAAACATATTTAATCTGTACTCATAACAATACGGAAACAAACACCAGAGGTAGCACTCATGTACCTGCATGAACTACTGAAGGGTCCAATGCAGAACCTGCACGACCGCAGTGGTGACGTGTGTGTAATTATCACGACGTAAATCAGGCCCTTAAAGCTCTTGTAATGCAGGACGTCTGAAAACACAGACTCAAATTGTTCTTTTACTTTGCAAAAGCAGGAAAACAGGATTCAATGTATCAACCCCACCCCCACCCGCACCCCCCCCCCTTTATCCTGAAGGACACCAGAATATATTGTGGGGAATGAAATGATTAAGAGACACTGTAACATTTCCATCCTGCTCACATCATGCAGTAATAATAAAATGCGTATGACAGCACTGGAAGTAACATTTCACACAAAGATAGGATGATTTTAAATTGATCTCTCGCCAATATGCAACGGTGACCTTTTAATAACATTCTTTGGTTTGCTTCTTAAAAAGAAATTTAACTGATTGTGTCACCTAAATATTTCAAATGATTGAATCCTCTGCAGAGTCCTCTGATTAAACATACAGAAATGTGTCGACTTGTGCACCCACCAGTGTTCTACAAGACCATTTCATTTCCACTTATGAGCGCTTAGAATGAACTCAAACTAGAGTAACAACAATGTACTTGTAACATTTTTCCTTCTCATTTTTTTTACACATTCACAGGAGACAAACGAGTGGGTGCACTTTGACACACAACTGCACTGTTACAACACAGACTGATAATCCATATAAAATACTGTATTTAACTCTTATAACATTCACTTACACTACACAGACATGTGTTTGCTTCAGTTTTTGAGGGACTCTGCAACAGGATAGCCTGGCTCGTGTGCATAAAGTTGATTAGTCATCGTCCCTCCATTCAGTGCCCGTGAATCCTGCAGGCACTCTCACAGAGTTTTAACCCACAACTCTCCCCTTTTCTTTCCCCCTACCCTTTTTTTTCCCTGTCAAGGCCACTAATGTGCAAGGCTTTGTTTGAGGATCAACTGATCTCCAAAGCTGAGTTTCATCTTTGGTCTTTGGTTTCGGTTATTTCAGCCGAAGATCAGTTGAGGAGCTAAAATAAAAGTAAAGCGTCACAGTCACCGCTGCACATTGGCTTCTAATACAAACTACTTTCCAGTCAAGTGCTAACCTGTATCTACTCTAAAGCAAAGCAAAAATACTTGGAACAAAAGTAACTACAAAGTACATCATCCTCTAACAAAAATAGACTTTTTCTAAGTAAATGTTGTTCATTCGATTCTTCACTTCAGTCTCTGATTAAACACTTCCACTACAATCACTCTTCACGTGTTGCATCCTCACGTGGGGCGTCTCCCTCAGAGAGATTAGGCTTTGGTTCGGGCGTCTGAGGGACGCTGTCCACATTAAGGCCAATCATAAAGCTTTTCCATACCGACATGCCGCTGCAAGCACTTCTGGTGTCAATCTTTACACAGGTACAATGAAGAAGTCAACAAACTGACATTAAAGGACCCACAGATGTGTGTGTCTGTGGGGAGGACAGCACAAACATCTGCGCTTCCGGCACATAATGTCAGAGATACATTCATAGCGTTTTTTGGAGGCAATTCCACCGACAACAGCTTAGTACTGAGAAGATACCCTGTCAGTCCATCATATAACACTAAACGTACTAAACTTTGTTCCCTGAGTTTAGGAAAACAATAAAAGACAATAAAATTAATTCTTAAATGAGGTAGTATAAAACAGGAGTAGCAAGGGACGCTGCGCACTGACATACAAAGCAAAAATCAGACATTCATTATCATACCATTAATAACGGATCAAAGCTGAACAAAAACCTATTAATACTGGCTCAGTACCTCAGCGACATCTGAGGGGATAAATAAACTGTGAGTGTGTTTTACATCCTTCAATCCACACCACAGGTGGAGCGAGAGGAGCGAGCTGCAGCGCCCTTACCATCCCGGACATCGGAACAAAGCAAGGAGAAAAGACGAGGAAGTAATGTAACTGAAGCAGCCCATCACATAACGCGGGTATAAGTAGTTATTAAATACACAATGGGAGGTTTACCCTGAGGCAAACCGAGGTAGACAATCAGCAAAAAGGACCTCCCTTTCGCTCCAGTGATAAACTCTTAAATAGCATCAGAAATGTCACTTTGACACTCCTTATTAAACATTCACGGTGGGTGAGAACATACACACGCAAATAAAGAGAAAATAAAAACAGATAGTGAAAGAAAAAGAGAATAAAGTTTAAAAAAAAAAAAAAAAAATCAAATGAGCTTTGCTGCCAAGAAGAAAAAACAAAACAACTCTCTCACACTCACATTCAGGCCAGCAGTTTACCTGCACCTTAAAATGACATCATCAGGTTAATATGGTTGAGTTTCAGTGAGATCTTATTGCTGCTTGTTCTCCTTCGGTGTCGAGTTGGATAAGAAGATCGGTATCGCTCACATCTTATTTGCTTTAATTTGATGCTACAGTGGGCAGCTTCGCTTGGCTCAAAGTCCTCACTAGAAAAACAGAAACACCAGTCAGGTTACCTAATTATTGGTGTTTTACAGGTGGGAAAACCCCTCCCTCTGTGACAGGTGGACAAGAGACGACAGCCGCACGAAGCAGCGCATCTCTGCGGAACTTTCATGACCGGTGCATGTGTGCAATGTAATGCACAATGCAAAGAGCCACACATTTCAGTGACACTTAAATACAATTTGGTTCCTGAAGAATGGGATTAATGGTTTCAAATAACTCTACAATATATAGCCAGCATTTTTACAGACAGTATTTAACCTCATCCATTAGATTGTGCTCACTTGTGACGGTTTCCTGCATGTTTTTGAATTTTAGTCAGCTAGTCTTTGTTTTTTCCTGTTTAAAAGGTGTTTAAATTAGTTGCCAGGAGCACTCACAGTCTAGAAACAGCTGTAGAAACACCCAACAGCAGATCTCAATCTCTCTGATTATCATGCTTATGTCACTTGTTTTATGGAGGGGCACGTACTGGGCTATTTTTTAGCTCTGCAATGCAACTAACACAACAAGACAAACTCTTTGTGCTAAGCTAACCAGCTGCTGGCTGTAATTTCATATTTGACAGACATAAGAGTGCTTTCAATCTTCTCATCCAACTTTCCACAAGAAGCGTCCCGTGGTGGAACTATTCCTGTCAATTTTCAATGACCTCACTGGCATGCAGTGGGAAAAAACTAAAAACAAAGCTGTGGTGAGTGCGCACACTTTTATATGATGCAAATGTTTCTTTAAGTAAACTGCCGCCTTCACAACCTCACACGCAAGCACACGCAAGTTCACAGCCACGCCTTCACACTTTGCTCTGGGCTTCGAGATGACAGCAGCTGGCATTGAACGATTCCTCCGCCTTCTGTCTAGTCTCGCTTTCTTCTGACAGCTTGTTTGGCTCTTCAGCGCAACTGCTGCAGTCTGACTCTCTCCCGTCCTCCGCCGTGGGGGACGGCAGGTGGCTGCTGGGACCAGAGGACAAGTTGGCCAGCTCTGTCTCATCGTGAGAATAGCGACCTGAGTCACCGGTTGCGTGGCTGCCCTCGCTGTTAGAAGAGCCCTCCGTGTCGCCGGGACACCTGAGGAGGGCCTGCAGGGTGGCGGGCTGGCTTGGAGAAAGCTCCTCTTCGTAGGTCAGTACCGTGGTGCCGGGATGGTAGGAGACAGCGTCATGTCTTGTGTTCTGCAACACAGAGAAAGAGTTTCTCTTATTGGTCTGACCGTTCATGGCTCAGAGTGAACCACCAGAAAGAGTTATCATTCTGTCCTCACATGAAATCATCGAAACTAGGAGCTTCTAATCGAGTAGTTGTCTTCAGGTTTGATCATCTGATGATCACTTAATGAGGACTCATCAATCTTAATCTTACCTGTGTGGTTTTACTCTCCTCTTTCACATCACTGCTGAAGGAGAACCACTTCCTTTTCCTCTCAGCGGTGCACTGAACTCGGCCAAGAGAATTGATGATGAGATCTGTTCCACCCTGTAAGAAAAAAGAAAAGTAGCTTTATTACTATTTAAACTACTGTTTAAGCAGTTCTCATCACATCTCTAATGATAAAGCTACA
This sequence comes from Cichlasoma orientale, assembly GCA_034780415.1. NCBI lineage: Eukaryota > Metazoa > Chordata > Actinopteri > Cichliformes > Cichlidae > Cichlasoma > Cichlasoma orientale. The sequence goes on along the minus strand of JAVDPK010022866.1, from coordinate 23,027 downwards.
CTGTCATTATGGGTCACTGATTTGTTGAATTAGTTTGTTTACAATTTCATATTTCTCAAAATGTGACAACCAGTTAACGCATTTAATTAAAATATTTAAAAGCTTTTTCTGGATTTTAGTGTCCAAGTAATGCGCTGTACCTTAGCATCAAGGTAATGGTTCTGACTCATCATTGGCACAGTCACGTCAGCATTCTCAGTTTGTCCTTCAGAGGCCGGAGGTCTTGCAGCTGCAGCAGATGTGCTCACTGCTTCTCTGTATGTTTTCACAGCTGAAAATTTCCTGGAGGGACACAAACGTGACGTTTTCAGAAAGGAAACCTGGATGTTGGACTTGGTCACTCTGCTCAGAGACACTGGGTACCTGTTTTTGCCTCTGCAGACAATGATGAAGGCACAGATGATGATGCAGATGAGAGCGATGCAGACTCCCACACTGATACCTGTCATTGACTTTTGATCCAGGTGGTAGAAGCTATCAGAAAACGCTGTGGACCAAGGAAACACTGTCAGGTTATCATCTGACTTTAAAAAAAAAAAGAAAACCTTCCCATTTGTAAGACATCATGTTGATGTCACTGACCTGTGGAGTGTGTGGAGCCACGAGAGAGCCGGAGATCAAGACCAGGGGGGAGATCTTCTCGTACTGTCAGCTCCACCGCGTGAGAAAACGGTCCGTCGCCCATGTCATTGGACGCTGAAACCTTCACCAAGTAAATCTGGCCAGGCTTCAGGTTCTCCAGCAGTGCCATGGTGATGGTCCCTGATGTGAGATTAGATTCTGTCTGAATAAACTGGTGTGATGATTGCAGCCCTCATACCATAAAAAAAAAAAAAGCAAAGACCACCAGATTCTCTGTCTAATAACATGATAAACTTTACTTCACATCCACATTTTTATCTCATACTCAGATAAAAATAAATAGCTTCTACACATCATTTCAGGACAATGGTGGGAGAATCAGGTTCTAATAGTGTCTAAAGTCACCCATTTACCACTTGTTGGTCACAGCAGGAGTTTATTCTTTTATTAAGTCTAGTTGTTCATGTTCAGGTATTATATGGCTCCTCTCGGAGGCACTGCAATGCATGATGAAAATAATGATAATTTATAAAGTAAACCAATTAATGATAAAAAAAGAAAAAACCAAACAAACTATGTTTAGGGCCCGACCAATACAGGGTTTTAAAGACCAATACCGATATTTAGTGATTTAAAAATCCAATGTCAGCTGATTTGTTTTCTTTCAGACACACAAACACATTTCCCAAACATTTGTCACGTGTAGTTACTTATGAGTCCTTACTAAGATAATATGACAATGCAGCATAAAAATAATCCTGTTTTATTGTCACAACAAATCTTTGATAACTTGTTTACGCTCTGCCCACTGTGCTCGGATCAGCTGGTTGTTGTATATAGTTCCACAGGTGTTGCCAACAGGGAAGTTGCAGAGCACCCTCTGGTGGACAAACTATGCAATGTCAAAAACCATGCAGATACTGATATAACAGCAAATGGCTAATATTGGCCAATAAATCGGTCAGGCTGTGACAGAGTTGGGAACTCTCTGGTGAGACAATCATGGAGTTTTGATTTAACTACAATTAGCAGTAACCTTTAGAGATTAACTGGACATTTTGGGAAATACAAACTAAATATGTGGTTGCATCAAAGAGCCTGGAAAGATGGGGATACAGCCCTCCTGGCTCCATGCAGAGGGAATACAATCTGATCAAAAACTGAGTCACTTGTTAAAATCTTCAAACTGTAAAAACTTACAAAAACAATAAATTCCCAAAAACAAAGACTAAAAATGTTGAACTAAAAAACGGTCAAACATAAAACAATCCTTATTGGAGATGCTACATGAGTGGAGCTTCTGAGGGGACGAGCTGAGGGTCAGAGGATCAGAGCTTGACCAGTACCACCCAACCTTCACACCACAGGGTCCCAGCAGGGACTGAAGAGTCCCGACTGAAGAGGACTGAATTCAACCTACAAAGACAAAACTTTTGACTGGCTGCGCTACAGCCTTCTCTGATGGGCTTTCCTTCATTTTACTGACGACTTTTCAGAAATACTGACTGTCTGTGAAATTGGTTCAGTTGGTGAAAACGGTCGATAAGACTGTAAATCAAAGTCTTTGTTGTAATCTCATTAAACTCCCTGGATGTGAGACAAAGCAGTGAACTCAGACTTTCCTAAGCGATTCTGAGAATACAATGAAGATGGAGACAGATTAGATTTGGAGTTACTGATTCCCAAAGCTTGAACAGGATGAAGCTTTTTTGTGTGTGTGTGTGTGTGTGTGTGTGTGTGTGTGTGTGTGTGTGTGTGTGTGCGCGCGCGTGCGTGTGTGTGTGCGCGCGTGCGTGCATGCATGTGTGTGTGTGCGTCCCTCCGACACACATCTGTATATATGCACTTTTTCTGAGCTCCTCCTTACCTTCTCTTTCCATGACCTGCCACTCCCCAGCTATCCAGGCGTTTCTGGAGGCGTACAGAATTGTGTAGCGTGTCACAGCTACATTAGGTTCCTCGGGGAGCTTCCATGAAACGAGCGCTGTGTCCTCCTCGATTAGAGTCACTTTGACATTGGAAGGAGGCCGCATGGGAGCTGAGAGGGGTGAAAGAATAAAGTAAACTCTGAGCAGCTTTAACATGAGGATGCCTGTCTTTGTGTCAACAATACATGAAAAAATTATTTAAATAAATAATGAATGTATAAAATGTTTACTTGCTCACCTTTAGGGAAGGTGCTCTGATAGACTACAGGGCTCCAGGGGCTGGACAGCTGGTCAAGATGGAGGCGAACAGCAAATTCATACTTGGTGTTTGGCTCCAGATCTTGGACGAGGAAACTTTGTTCACTCCTGCAGAATACATACACACCTTTAACAATTGTGATCTTTCTTACTGACATAATGCAGGACTCACTGGCAAGACAACACACCCACTAACCGGCCCTTCAAAAATGGCCAGAAGAGGGCGATATGGAGCTGCGCTGGCAGTGTGGAGAAAGAAGTACTAGGAGACACTGGTGACTTGTAAACTTTCTCCAGCAAGTGTGAAGACAGTATTCATGTTGTTAGTGTTGTAAACACACAGTTTAGGAGATGTGTTCAGCTGATTTCAGGCTGTGATAATCAGGCTGCTGAAACATCAAAGGACTGCTGACATAATATGGTTTTAAGATAAGATCTAAACTATGACGGGAAACCAGGCAATCGAACAGTGAATGCAGGCGAGACATTAAAGAAAATAACTGCATTCTCTGGGAAAAGTACTAAAGCTGCATTAATCAATATTATACAAATTCTTCTTTAGACCTTTTTTTAAAAAAAGCACTCAATAAAAAAAAAAAAAAAAAGAAGACCTTTAAAAGGCCTATTTATAACTTTTGAGCATTATTTTGAGAATAATGAATTTAATACCTGTTAAAGAAACCTGATTAAAGTTCATCAGGTAACCAGAAAGAATTCTGTCTGGGACGTCTGCAGCAGGACCATTATGTGCTAACAAGTTTAAAGATCAATCTGCATGTAGTGATGTTCAGTCTGCTGACTTCATAAGAAGGTCTGAAGGGGAATTTCTTACGTCTGCAGGTAGAGCACCAGGGAGGCATTCTGCAGGCCTACTGGATTGCAGCGGACGGTGTAGTTAACGGCGTGGCTGGAGGTGAAGGCCGGTCGGCCCCAGTGCAGAAAGACGGCAGTCGAACTGTTGGTCTTAGCATACACGTTGTGTGGAGGAGGTGGAGGGGGCACCAAGCGATCTCGAACAGCTGAGAGGTACATTGAGATTATTAATGTTATTTTTGCCCCACTTGGTCTGCACCATATGGCCTGAAACAGTCTGAATCTTGTCTTTTCTGGTATAACGTTGGACTTACAGACACATCCAGGGGTGCTGATCGTCTGGTCTGCTTGGTATCCATCTCCCACAACATTATAAGCCAGGATCTTAACATGGTACTTCTTCCTTGGATCTACATTAAGACAAAAGAGAGAAGCAAAGGTTTAGATTTATACTTTCTGTAAATTGCCAGATGTGTTGCCTAAAGCTAATGGGAAGTGGGGGTGCTGTTTGAAAGAGAAGTGGCCGCTGTGGGTGTGAGGTCAGTGATGTGTTCTGGTTTGATGGTGTGGTGAGAACCATGGGTGAGGCAGGGCGACAGATGCTCTGTGCTTCGAATCCTTTGGTCAGTTTCAACACCACATAGGGCAGCAGAACAGAAGAGCCCCCCCCTATCCATCACCCTGTCACCCCCAGCCTTTTGACTACATATAAAGAAAGCTCTTTCTCTGGCCCTGTCAGGCCGGCTGGTCATTGGTCAGTGGCCACACCTCCTCAGGTCCTGAATGTGGGGGTTAAATCGGGAGCAAAAATCCCCTGGGAAGAACGCTGCTGATGGTCAGCAGCAGTAGCAGGCCTCGGTGACCCTGAAGACCCTCTGCTGGACAATAGCCAACTGACCACATGTCCCTTTTACCCCTAAAGGACTAAATATCAGGGTCTGGTCATAACTTACACACAGTCAACAAAATGTGACCCAGAGTCTCTAAATAATGTTTCAGAAATGCAGGATCACAGTCTGGTGAGAGACATGAGGTGGTTGTGAAAACACATAAATATATAGCTAAAAAAAAACAACAACAACACAAAAACAATCAATCCTTACTACGACCATAACAGTCCTGTGTGTCCTGCAGAAAACAAACAAATCGACTGAATCTTGAGACATTTAGAAGCTTGGGAGCAGAGGGAGACCACAGGAGATGAATCTGTGTCCATGGAGGTTTGCAAAGTTTAGCAGGCGTGGAGCTACGCACGTTGCACCCCCACGGAGCCCTGAGGAGTTTCACTGGAGCCACAGCAGGGCCAGCAGGTCAGGCCGAGATAAAACTGAAAGAATCTGGGGTCATGGGTGTGGAATATGAGCTGAACCTCTTTTTTTGCCCAGGAAGCCTAAAACTTCAGAAAGCATGAAACCCCCCCCCCCCCCACACGCACACACACACACACACACACACACAATATTCAGCAATATAAACTGTATCATAAGTCGCTGCAGAGCAGATAAATGTTTACAAAGAATGAAAAAGAAGGAGCATCTCTCTCTCTTTCTCTACATTACTTTAAGCACTAACTGAAAAAAAATTCTTCAGCTTCTACAACTCTACAATATCCTCCTTGTTATCTGGAGTTTTTGTGAAGTTTGTTAAGCCTCGCCTCTAAAGAGGAGCAGGCATGTAGCATGCACCTCTACCTAAACCCGCAATACAATGGGCCTGCCGTAATTATGTGAGAGCAGCTCTGAGAGGGGGGAAGCTGTGACATCTGGGCCACGACCTTTGACATGGAATCTGGGCAAGCTAAATCCTGCAAAAGGAGGGGTTGCACTTCTCTCCATGAAGGGGGAGGGTCAAGCAGAGGTAGTGAGTGGAAAAGCAGGGAACCAACAAGAGTCAAAATGGCAAAATGACTTAAAGTGGTATCAAAGAGTCCTGATAAGACTGTGGAGATGAAACTCAACAACACAGTCAGGTGGCCAAAATCAAATGGTATACCTTGCTGCGCCAACGAATGACAACACTACGAAAAAAAACAACAAGGATTTGGTGTCGCCAACCACAATAAGATAAGAAGTGTGCACTCACTGTTGATGTCTGATCCTGATATTAAGCCTGCGACTTACACTTACCTTTATTAAGATGTTTTTAATAGTCCACTAATCTGTTTAATTTATAGCACATGCAAGGACATAAAAATAAACAAAAAAATCATAATGTCAAAATCCATGATGCAAAGTACTCCACGGGAGCAACAGTAAACTATAGTAAAAAATGTTTTAGAGCCTCGGTTGCATCACAATTACCCTGAAAATATTTATTCAGCTTCTTAAATGCTAGGTGTCACTCATAATAGGATAAATGGGTTTTCTTTGCTGGATTGTAACTGTGGCTACAATACGACACATTGTTTTCAAAGCCATTCCTTAAGAGAAGACACTTTCCTGTCCTTCCCACTGGGATCCAAGCTCCCATAAATTATTCTGTTTGGGTATATTTGAACCATTTGTGTTCACCCCTTTTTTAAAAAACCGCTAAAAAGCAGTTCCTGTTGGCCCTTGCAGTGTTGTTCTGTTGCAAAAGTGCCCCCCCTCCCCCCCAGGCCTGAAGAAGGGCCATAAATGTCAATTCCCGCATGAGCCCTCACACCACCATCTATTAACCCCCTCTATTCCTCTGTTTTTTTGCCCCTTACACAAATCAGCAGACACACAGGCAGGTTAAGCATGACATAACCTTTTATAATGAAGACCAGTTTGCACACCAAGCACGCTTTGCCTGTTTAATAAAAGGAGCGGACAAGATGCAACACGGCTTGCAGCTGTGAGATAAATCTGCAGTTCTGTCTGGTGCCAACAGGTATGAGAGGTATTTAAGCTTCAGCTATGACAACTTGTGCTACTCATGGGCCAAGCAAAGAATACACATGCGAGGAAAGGTCATGTCACCGTGCCATTTATACCAAACTGGAGCCTCTAGAACCACATTCCTGCCTTTTACGACGCACTTTCAATCATTTGGATTGTCATGACTGATAATTTAACAGCAGGCCAGTTCAGAGCGTGTTGCAGCTGTACATGGAGCTGAATCAGCAGCGTGTGGTTTTTCTACAGATGACAGTTCAGAAATCAATGCTATTGGCTCCCGTGCACATCGTCAAGTAGATTATAGGAAAGTTACAGTACAAGCTCATTTGATTTGCAGTGATCACCTGCTGATTAAAAAAATAAATAAATTAAGCACTCAGCATTTCATGGTCTTCAGCCTCAAAGCTGCTTACAGCAGAGTTTAAAAGAGAAGCAAAAACTGCTACTAACAGCTTAAGTTATCAGATCCTATATATGGTTCTAGGGCAGCTTTCTTATTATGTAACAACGTGAGGCCATTCAGCTAAGTCAGCACAGAAACCTACAATGACATTAAACAGACTTACTTTTAAAATTTGCACCAGAAACCTATAAAATGGCACCACTGTGAAATTCTGAAAAAGAAGAACTTCTAAATCATTGAAAATATATATTATTTTATAGGAAATCAATATATGCTTGCCCTATGGCAGCTGGGATAGGCTCTGCCCCCCAATGGATAAGCGGAAGAAAAGGGATGGATTAAATCAATATTTCATATAAAAAAATAAAAGTTTAAATATGTGAAAAGCCTTGCCCTCAATGATTTTAAAATCCAGTAGCCAAAGTGGAGCAGTTAGTGGGGACCGTAAGCCAGCAAAAACAACACTGGTGAGTCCTCCTCAGAGAAGGTCCACAGATACAAACCCAGAGATAAAAACTGATTTTTCACCTTTTAATAGTAAGTGATAATTTTGACTTAAAGTGATCTTTTGCTGTTCTAAAAGATTTATTTTGTTTGAGGCATGTTGTTTACACCATTAATGTTTATGTTAATGCAGTGTCTTAAAAGCCTGACCAGGGACAAGGTCTGGAAACCATCTGCAGCTACATGTCCTATATCCATTGCACTGGATATATTTGACTTTAATGTAGCAATATTTACACATATCGTTCAGGTTATATAAATAAATACAGAAACTTAAAATCCAAAATGTAATTTGAGGCACAAGGCCATTAAATGGCAAACCCATAACCTTGATTTAATACTGCATCGGCTCATTTCAATCAGTTTTACTAGCTGCTATTATTTAATGAGAGCAATTTGCAGTAAATAACAGAGTGTAACAGACGCAATTAATGCATTTATTCATAATTCAATAATCCAATAATTCATCTACGACCCATTAAACTTAAACCCAAAAGGGGAAAAAACCCATAAGCGAAATCACTACAAGCAGACCTGTGGAACCAGTTACTGCCTATCGTCTAAGGTGAGCGCACTGCTCTTTGCGTGATCACCTTTAAAGTGAGAAAATGCTGCTTTAAAAAAAGAAACAACACATTCTTCCTCTTACAAATGGAAAAACGAACAGGATTCATCGCACTCTGGGTTTTTTCTTCCACAGTATTTCTTGGCCTGGAAATTGCCAGAAGCGTAGCGTGACTATTGCCAACAGACAGTAAAAACGATTTTATAAGTGTTGTTGTGAGTTCAGAGTTTTTGACTTGTCATTTGTGATTTTTTCAAAGCAGGTTTACAATGGATTTATATCTAGCTTTCCTCTGAACGTTTTCTACTGCAAACTTAATTTTAAACACTCTTTAAAATCCAAATGTCACATTTACTGCTGTGCTATATCTAAAGAAAAACCACAAGATTCTAAACACTAGAATAACATCAAAAAGAAAGGGAGGAGGGGAAACCATTCATCAGACTGCTCACAGCACTGAAACGCCTTCTCTGCTGCAGGATGTGTTGCCACGCAGGATGCCAGATACTTCACTTCACACCTCTCTCCTCATGCACGGGACAGCAGCTCATTTATGAGAAAGAAATCTCAAAACTGTGACATAGTGACCTCACAAGACGTGGTCATTGTTTGGCCAGCAGCTCAGTTGGTCAGAGACTGGGTTTCCTTGAAGTTCTGCCTATTACACCATCTTTGTGGCCCTCAAAGCCAAACAGAATGTGAGTCTTTGATCTTAATGCTCCTCCGGCAACACTGCTCAAAGGAGTCATAAAACACGTGATCAATCAGCCTCCACAAAACGGCCTTATTCTCTTTAAAAGCTGTTTTAACAATAGAAACAAAAAGATGATTCTTTAATTCAGCAGAAGCTGTATTTTTGATGTGGCTGATTTTCCAAACTGACCACAGCTCGCTAATCCTCAGAATATCGATCCAATACTCAGGGAAGAAAATGAGGTACAGAAAGTGAAAATGGCTGCATCTTAATAATCTACAACCATCCTTAATAAAAATATTTAATAAATACTGACTGCCCCCACACACACACCCATTAGCTGAATATAGGGGATTTTTTTCTGCAGCACTATCTATAGTGATCATTAAAGTAATATTTCAGGTATAACTTCATATCTACACAAGTAATTTTAGTGTGTTATTTTATCTGTACTAGATCATAACTATAAGTCAATCTTAGCAGGAGAAACAGGTTTACTTGACATACAGTGTTTAGTGAAGTAAATTTAAACTTACTGAATACCTGCATCAGTTAGACTTCACACCTAAAGTAATTTATAGTAACTACTTGTCTTTTCCCCCTTTCTGATCTCATTCAGCTTCCTGATTTACAAGTCAGCTGCCGACCACCTGGCTGACCCCCTCTGGCCACAGATGGTCAGTTGTCCATGGAGCTGGCCTGAGCCCCCTTTCCTCTCTCAAACAAAAAAGCTAAAATGAATCTGACCTAAAGGCCAGAAAGGCTGCGATGTGTCCTGAACGCCATTCAGCAGCAGCAGAAAAGCTGTGCACTGATGTCCTGCAGAAGTCAAGAGGTCGTGGAAATGGGATGTGGTGCTGATCCATTCCATTCCTAATAAACCTCTGCTCCACATGTGACAAGACTAAAAGCTAATTAATCACTCATGTTCCCTAAAAACCTTACGTGACTTTATCTAAGGTTAAAACTCACCGAGGCCTCCGATGGTGTGTTTATTATCGGAGGCGTGGAGCTGAACTGGGGTGCTCTCCGGCTGGCTCTCCTCATGGTAGAAGAGTCTGTAGCCCCGCACGCTAGCTGAGTTTCTGGGAGCCAGCTGCCAGCGTACCAGAATAGTGGTGCAGTTTAAAGACTCCAAATGCAGCTCGGGAGCCAGAGGAACTGCAGAAAGAAAAACAGCAGGAACCACACTTAAGTATCACAATCTTCTTATAAACTTATAATAAAAGTGACTTGGTCTTAAAGCAACTATAATCTATTCTTTGAGCTCTTTCCAGTGTTTGTGACTGAGAAGGGGAAGTTTCCGTCCTGACCAGGTTTTTTTTTTTTTTTTAAAGTCAAATGATGCCTCACTCGCTCTTAAACACCAAATAGAAACCACACTTGCAGACAACGAAGCTTGTTTCACACATTTTTAAATTCAGGAATGAAGGTTTGCCAATGAAGATGCCTGTCTGAGTTTAAACTGGACACTGAGGGTAAAGGAGATGGACAGGAAAAACAAATCCTCCCCTCCCCCCGTCTCAAAGCTTCAGATGGAGCTCTAAAAAGCCATATATTCTGTCCGGCTCTGAAGCCTGAGGTCTCCCTTTATGACCCATGACTGAAGCCCTTCCAATGTTACTGACAGCGCAGGGCAAAGGTCAGAGAGTAACAAACGCAATGTCTTAACAAGATTATTAGAGCATGCTCTTCTCCATCTCTTGCCTCATTCATGTTTCTGGCTCAAATTCCTCTGCATAGCCGAGATTAGATTTAAAGCACTTTGACTTCATCTTTATGGTTAAATGCTGCTATTTCAGAAATTATGAGGACAATTCTTCCAAGTACCTTGAGCACCGGATGCCTTTGGAGTGTGGTGTGATGTCCAGGCTGACTGCTCACCCCACCCGACACTGGTGGCAGCAACAATACGCAGAAGGTAGATGGTGTCTGGTTGCAGGTTTTCCAGGAGATGCTGGGTCTTTTCTCCAGGTAGTTCTATCTGTGAGACCACGCTGTCAGAACTGGTACGATAGGATAAGCGGTAGCCGCAGACTCGGCCACGACTCAGCTTGTCTGGAAGAGGCTGCCAAGACACCTGGATGTCTGTGGGGCTGCGACTGGTGAGGCTGAGCTCTGGGGCGCGGAGGGGAACTGTGGACCAAAGTAATGAGGTCAGAACATGTACAAGTAAACCTGTGAGTCATCTCAATCTCGTCCCACCTGTACAGAAGTCCATCTAATGTTATTTACTAACTTGAGTAACCTCACTCAAATATAAGGCTTATTTATTGTCTTTTATTGAATCTATGAATGATTTTATCATTTATTGTTTCTCCCTCAGATTGCAGGACTCACCATCCTCAAGCGTGTGCTGGAACACGTTGTCCGACATGCGACTGGCTCCCATCGGCATGTAGGCCACTACGTAGAAGGTGTAGTTGTGAGCTGGCTCCAGATCGTCAATAATGTAGCGAGTTGTATCGTTTCCAATGACAATTTGATATTCTTCATTGTTTAATCCTGGACAAATGAAAAAAAAGATTTAAAAAAAAAAATCAGAAAATACAAAAATGAAAAATTGCACATTAAAATTGTAGTCCACAAAAAAAATCTGCAAAAATCTGATTGATGTTTATGCTGCTATGAACAAAAACCTTAAAAAATATAATTATAATTCATTATGTGTGTGTTTTCATAATTTAATCTACATGTTATATAAATCACTTTTTTTTTTAATATCCATCTTGATCAAGTTAAGAAACCCAAGGCATTAACTTGTGTTCAGTCACCTTGTCTTATTTTAACCATAGTTCAGCTGCTTTGTGCACTTCCATGGCTTCTTCATTCCAATAAGAATATTATACAGCTACAGTCTTCACTTCCTGCCCCTTCAAGTCAAAAAAACAAAGACTGGTACCTGGTCTGATTTCTGACCTGGTAAATATGGTACTTCAAGCAAACAAAAATGCATTCTCTGTAGTCTGAATGCCTCAGTAAGCCTCCCTGAAAGCTTTAACAAAGCTTCCCTTCCTGTCCAATTTAAACTGTGTCTTTCCCTCACAGAATACACACTTTTGGCCACTCCATCACACAGGCTAATAAGTTCCTCCTTTCAGTAGATCTTCAGTTTAGTGCCAAGGCTCTCTGTCAACAACCTCAGGTAAAGAGCACTCTGTCTGATAGCCAGTCAGTTTCTCTAAGTGGGACCGAGAGGATTGTGTCACAAAATCAGTATAAAGTGCAGAAAATTCCTGACAAATGTCAGTTATTTGTTCAGCTAGTTCCTGCTTTTTATTTTCAGACCTCCTTATCCCCACCAAACATCCAGCAGGTGTTCCTTTTTTCACTTGTTGAATTCTGTATGTTTCTCCACCTCAATGGAAGTCAGTGGCATTATAATGAAGTGCAGTGTTCCCAGGAAAACTGAAAGGCTTTAAGGCTTTTCTGCTGCCACACTACCACCGTTGTGCTTTTTGTGAATAGTGCATCCTGCATTTTATTCGGAAAAGGAAGGAACCCCGCATCTTGAAACTTAACATTGGTCCTGTTGGTTCACAACAAAGCAGCTGTTCCAATTAACTTTGGAGTACTGCCTCTGTTCAACAATACAACACAAATAGCACACTGTTGAATTTCCTGAGGCTGAAAATGCCACAAACATCATATATTAATGTATTAACAGTTCACCTACAATTACAACTGTGCCTCTGTCACAAAGCAAACAACAAAACATCTGTCTGTGTGTGTACACGTGTTTGCACCACACTCACCTTCAGCCTTCATGTAGTGAACAGAGTAAGCAATAACTTTATCCGAGTTATACAAAGGCCTCTCCCAAGCCAGAAGGATGGCAGAGCTTGACACGGTGTCGGCTCGGATATTCCTGGGCGCGCTCGGCCGGTCCTCTGACATCACCACAATGAGCCTCGCCATGGAGAGGACCGATCCCTGCTCATTCTCTGCCTGGCACTGATAGATGGCATCGTCCTCAGGGATGATCTGGTTGATGACCAGTTTGCTGGAGACACAGAGAGATACAGAGTACAGACCCAGATGACTTCAGGTGCAAATTATGGGGAGACCAACTAAATTTCCATATGCACGTACATAAATATAAGGCTGGGCTCATAAATCGCCCAACGTGGTCATTTGAAGGTTAAACTGGCCAACAAGACCTTTCAAATATCATCTCATGATTTTGGGATCACAGGAATGACTCTTCAAACAAACCAAGGAGAAACATACCTGTTGTACATCTTGATCCGACCATTAGAGTGAATTTTCTCGCCGTTCTTGAGCCAAGTGATCCGAGGCGTTGGATTCCCTTCAGCGTGGCAAACAAAGCGGGCGGTGCCAGCTCGGGGACGTGTCAGGCTCTCGGGCCACTCCACCAAGGAAGGTGGTGCTTTAGAAAAAGGACAGAAATATGTTGAATTCTACATGATCAACATCGAATCAAATCATAAACAGCCTATGTGGTATATACGGTTTTTACCTAGCACAGTGACATTAGCTGAGACCATGGAATAGTTGCGCGTGCCAGGAGTGGTGGCTCTGCACAAATAGACTCCTCCGTGCTGCGGCTTGATGTCTGTGATAATGAGGTTGCCGTTGCCCAGGACTTTGGTGTTGTAAACATCAATAGGCTTGCTGTCTGCTCGGCTCCAGGAGATGATGGGTCGGGGATTGCCTGTGGCCATGCATTCCAGGATGGCAGTTTGGTGCAGTGACACCGAGATGTTCTGCGGTGCGGCGATGATATGAGGTCTCTGAGGAACCTGGGGTCTGGGTGCTGTGGAGAGAGTAGAAGACAGGTTTAGTGCATGTGGTGTGAACTGTAGGCCTTTCAACAAATTACTATCATATTAGACTTACAGAGACTTGTTAACTTTACTTGATTTTAGGTGGACATGCAGAGACAGCACAGTTTGATCTTTGTGGGGAACATTTTGCTACTTAATTGTGTGTTTAAACACTACAAGTTTGAAAAGGTTTGCTGGTTAACACACCTGGGGTCACAGTGAGGGTGGCCTCCGTGCTTCGGCGGCGACTGGCAACATTGGTGGCGATGCAGCGATAACTTCCAGCATCAGCTCGTTGCACACCTTGAATCTGAAGAACGCCACTGGGCAGGACTGTGATTCTGAATTGCAGAAACACACACACACACACCAACAATGCTGTGTTTATCCCTTACAATATGTATATGTATTGTATATGATATATCTCAGACAATGTGCAAGAATGGTTACTAAAGAAATTCTTTCAAACGTCTGTGGGAGAAAAATATAAACGAGTAAGATGAAATTAAACTGAAAACAGCAGAGTCCATACCTTTCAGTGACGAGAGGTAACGTGACCCGATTGAACTCCCAAGTGATGATGGGAGGTGGGTGTGCAACGATTTTACAGGAAAACCTGGCGACCGATCCTTCAGTCGCCACTATAGGAGTCGGCTGGACTGAAAATGAGGCAATACCTGCACCAAAACAAAGCAGGGGACAGATTAGACTTGTTATGTATGCAGAGACAGTGTTCAGGATTAAAAGATTTTATACAGTGCCCAACTCTAAATAAGGATATACTCAGTTCAATAAAAACAATATCAATGTGTCAAAAGAATCGCTAAGCTTGTTATTATCATGATCTCATTTTAGTAGGAATTTTAGGATATTTTTTGGAGCATGTTTGTTGTTATACATTGTGATGAATTTCAGACATCCATCCATCTCAGTCAGATATCAGAAAACAGAGATGCCTGCAGACATGCGGCGTGCGGCAGGAAGGTGGTGATTGGAGTGGAACAGCTACATCCTGCGTGGATTGGGTTTCTCTGAAAGTGAGCTAGTGTCAGCAACCGGCCAAGAAGCAAGCAAATAATACCCAACCTGAATTACAATAAGGCCTTTTAGATGTTATTAAATGCATACACTTACACTAACGCTTAAAAGTTGTTCCTATTGAACCACAAAAGGTCCTAAATGACGCCCGCACCCCCCTCTACTCAAAAAGCAGAAGCATGAGGGCCTTTGGTGGTTAAAAGAAATCAATTGCACTGTCTGTGATAGAGAGAACAGTAAGCCCCACAACTTGCTAGCATTTACTATAACAAATAAATCAAATAATCAATGGCACAGAAGGACAAATCAATACACTGCAAAGGATTTTTGCAATGGACCAGAACGATTTAGTTAAATAACTTTGAAACTGAAAACTGAATTTGGCTGAATGCAGTAGGTCCATTTTCAAGATGCAAAAACCCTGCCCGCTTTTAAGACGAAACCATCACCCCTTCAGTAATGGATAAACAAACACACTGTGGTGCTCTTTAACCTCTGTGCACACATCCAGAGCTGTTTCTGCTGCAGTGAGCCGTCAGCACTCAGCAGAAGAAACACAAAGGAGCAGGAAGCAGGACATCAAGTTAAAACCATGTCTGTCACATATTTCGTGCAAAAAAACAGCCAAAGAGACTTTTGGAGATGCAGCATGGAGAAATACCAAAGTACCAAGAAATGTTGGTATTTTCTAAGTGAGGTAAAAAATAAAGAATACAAGCAAAAAACTGAGAAAAAAAAAGAGAAACCACAGCATAAACCAAACAGTGAAATGCATGAATATCTGACTGACTCATTGCCAGCTATAATTCTTTGCACTTTGATATCCAACATCCTTATTGGCATGCTTTTCTTATACCTCAGTGCTGCGGTAACCTCTGCTTTCGAGAAAAAGTCTCCAGGAAATCCCTAATAGTGGTGTGTATGCAGGAAGGGGTGATGGATGGCTGTGTGTAAGCGATGCTGCCAGCTGCTGTGGTGCTAAACAACAGGAGAGCTCGGACTGCGTTCAGTGAATTATGACTTTTACACATTCGACAGAAATTTGCCTCCAAGTCAAGCTGACATCTGTGGAGGAAAGAATGGAGTTACAGTTTGGTTCCAGGGATAAAATGAATGTATTTCTAATTACTAAGTCATAATTTTATTATGACTATTTTGGGGTTTGCGTCATAGTGGTGTCGGCAGACCTGATGCAAGAGACTTCACTGTTGTTTTCATCCATTTCTGGCATACCATTCTTGTTGGACAAAAGTCAAACTGTTGTCAGGATCAGATGTCTTCACCGTGGACACATTTAATCTAATTAGCCTTGAGCTGCTACCTCCTCAGCTCCACTGTGGATGTTTGATGTGAGGACAGAAGCAGAGCGAGGCATTCATACCCCTTCTCCCAGGCCCTTTCCCACCCCTCCTGTTTTAACACAGGCTCTTACAAAAAATGCCATTACCGTGCTGAAGTGATATGACTGCAGGGCATGAGAGATGAGCTGCTCTGATCCTTTGCCTCTCCTCTCCACCTTCCCATTCACTCAAGTGATGCTCGATTGACAAACAGCGGGACAATCATTGATTATTGATTAACCACTAAGACAAGAAGGAAGAAAATCTTTAACCACTAAGGGTTTGTTGTGCACTCTTCTAAGCTGAAAAACAGGAGGCGGACCTTCTTTTTTGAGGGATGATGTTTGCCGAGAGGCATCTAAGGTGTGGATAAAATCATCAAGGCAAACAAATCGAGCTCTTTCTGATTCAATCCATTATGTACATTTACTCATTCAGCCATCGAATATTTGTGTTTCACGGTGAGTTATGTGGTGTCATTTCCTTCTCTGCACCAAAATACACCAACATAAAAATCTCTGGTGTAGCATTTTGGCCTTTCCCCTAAATCAAACAGAGTAAATACCTCAACCCTATTCCCTAAAGGCTTGACAAAGCAGTTCCGACCATCTGCCCTTCCCAGCAATCTCACCTCTCACCTCTGACCTCCACAAATCCTGGCTAGCGCCCAACTATGGCAGAGCTCTGTGTGACCACCCCAAACTAGTCCTGTTGCTTACTGCTGCCAAGAAAACGCCGTAGAAACCACGTCCCCCAACTGTGAGGCTTTAAAATTATGTTTTGTAATAATATCCTCTTCTGTTCTATCAGTGAGATCGTCCAGTTGTTGCTGCTACAACAAAATAAAACAATGCAGCTGCTTTTATACGATACACAACAGCTAGAATGGACAGATAAGATGAATATCACTAATCTTTCTTTTCTCTCGCTCTATCATCTTTTACTGCTGTCACTTGGAATAATTCTGCACCTCCAGTTTTCTAGTGATCTGCACAAAAGCGTGTTACACATTTTAAACAAACACGCACTTTTCATATGACTACGGAGTTATGGTTGTTAAGGTTTCTGTGTGCCAGGTTAACATGTGTTCATGAAAATCTAAACAGAAACATGAAGATTCTCCAAATCTATTCTTCTTATGAGTCTGACTCTTGTTAACTGGAGTGAACCACAATCTTAGGCTAAAATAAGCTAATTCCACCAGTCCTATTCGAAAGCACTGCTATAATTGAGTGATGAGTCCTTTACTATGTTCACTGACCCTACTGAACATTAATACAGCCTCTGAAAGAGGGTAAAGGAGGGTTGATAAGCAAAAAAGAAGAATGCTAAGCTGAAAAAAGCCCACAAATCAATCACTAGCTGGATGGCAGATGTGCTGCTGCTCCACACAGGCTGTCGGACAGTCAAGTGACCACTGGCCTGGCTAAACAAAGAGCTATTCCCATGAGCGGTGTGACCTCTCAAAGCACCGAACGGGCGGTGGGGGAGCAGCATTGGAAAGCGCATTCATCCCCCCTTCTCCAATTCCTTATCTCTGCTGCAAAGTTTTCCAATCACTCAACAGCAACCCTCTGCTCACAAACAGTGGCTTCATTGTCTTGAAACTCCCTATCAGAGAACAGAGTTAGAGTCAGTCTGTAAATACCCATGTTCTGCTTTTTTTTTTTTTTGCAACAGTTTCACCCTTTGTTGTGGTATGAAACAAAATAGATGCGATATAGATGCCCATGATGATTATTAAGGAAACTGATCAAATCAGATGAGCATCCAGAACTTCTGCAGGACAGATTTTAGGCCCACTTGGTATCTCAATGCCCCTCACAGTTTAAAGAAACCTTTGACCTTTGGGCCCGGTGTTCAGGGGAACCATGGTAACCTTTTGTAACCAGCAGAGGAGAAAAACAAGATTCCAGGCTTTGAGTTGTCTCACTTAGGGGCATTTCCTTCACTCACACTGCAGTTCACACCGTGTAAGGTTTGCTTTCGCCTTATTGGGGCTTCAAAATGTGCCAAGCCAGCGCAAGTTAGATGCATTCCTTAGCAACTTAGAATAATGCCACAGTCCTGACCCCGCAGCCTGTGGACACACCAGTGAGGCAAAATAAACTTTGTACGTCAACTGCAGCAGCTCCTTCAAATACCTCCTTTAACACTTGAAAACAAAGTGAAGACTAAACAGAGTAAAAATTCATGCCAATATGTCTTAAACAGTGACACCTTCACTTGTGAAAATTTGTTTTCTTATAACCACAAAACAGCTCAACAAACCAATACCCCAGGATACCATTATCAGGGTTTTCCTTAGTGGCTAACTATATATAAGAACGACTGGTCCACACAGTCTTTGTTACCTGACTTACCTGAAATCTACACTTTTTCCTGCTATTTTTGGCTGTTTGATCAACAAAAATGTAAATTAAACACCACTTCAAAAACGAAAGATCACAGTATTGTTTTGCTTTTTTTGTTTTTTGCTGGACAGCAGTTTCTCATGATGTAAAAGCTTTATAGCGCAGCAGCACTCAAACATTAATGTTTTTTCACAGTTGATCGTCCTCACATACAGCACACAGCAGGAAATAATCAGCTTCAGACATGTTCACACTACTGTGAATACGCCATGTGGCCTAGGTGAGGGAGTGGCATGGATGGAGCATGCTGCAGACAGCACACATGTTGCCCACTTGCTGGGGTTAAATACACTGCACTCTTAGCTTGTACTAGGGAGCTGGCGAAATAAAGATCTACTGACCGATCTGACTGCATGTGATGTTTGCATTCTCGCATGCAGCTCTGTCAGATAATGTATATAAACCAGTTTAAGGCTGTGGTGTATGCGTGAAAATGGCTACAAAATACGCTTCCTAACACAAACATAACTCTTGTACCATTACTAATATTCTCCATAATTTTATTTTCATAATCTAGTCCTTAGCTCTAACTAGCGTCAACCTCCAGAGCTGAAAAATGAAAAAAGTTTCAAAAGAAAAAAAGAAAAAAAAAAGAAATTGCAGTTCCTGTAGTGGCCACTTGAGGCTGACTTAAAAAAATAAGTCCATCCCCATAAACATCCGGAGTCCAGAAACCAGTGAATGACATCATAGTGGCTATGTGAATCTTTTATTTACAGTGTATGATTTCTAGGGGTGTTTATTAAGTTTATTTATAGAATAAATGAACTGAGCGTGTCTGGGTAAATTTCACCAGCAGACAGTGCCCAGATTACATCAATATGGGAGCTACAAATAAGCCAGACCTGTAAATGTTGATTAAAAATCTGACATGTTCCTGTTTTTATGCAGTATGCATTTGTAGTCACATAATTTGCTGGGGGCCAAAAAAAGGGAGGCAACTCAAGAGACAATATCTGTACTGAAATCCCCATCAATCTGAGGTCTGTTGACAAAACTCACACGATGAGGCTCAGGTGTCACATTCCTTTTCATCAAGGCCAAATCCCTTCTCACCTTTGTGCTTCAGGATCCAAGTTACCCTCCATCACTACTATGCTTACCAACCAACAACGGACACATCCACAGACAGATGAAAGTTTTAAAAAGCTCCCAAGGAGTACAACTTCTGCAAAACTATGTAGAAAGTGGCAGAAATCAGCTGACAAACACACAAAGACCCCTCACCCAAAAGAAAGAAAGAAAAAAAAAAACAACACACACACCAATGAGCAGACCCCCATGCAAAGGGCAGGCCACATGATAATTAATCAAAATGCAGATCTACTAATATTTAACTTTTACGAGCAGTGTAATTAGCTTTTCTGTGGTGACCACCTCCAGCAGCTCTGTCCACTTTTGCCCACAAAGAATGCCTTTTTCTTTTGTGAGCACGGGAGGTAATGTGGACAAAAAGAGAGTGAAAAGCTTTATACTCTTTCACCGGGGCAGTGAGGCAGAAGACAATTGTGTTAAGCCTCCGATCCCTACGGACCTGCTAAGGCCTGCAATAAAGTTTGGTCATTTAGACACTCGGGGTAAAGCCGCAGTACTGGGAAAGCAGCAATTCACATTTGTGTGTGTGTGTGTGTGTGTGCGCGCGCACCACTTACAACAACCCCCACTGCTACCTCTGTGTCCTTCAACTGAGCATTTCTCAGGTATGTGAAAATTTTATGAGCTTCCAGATAGACCTTCCAGCAGGTCTAAGTGCTGTTTTAAAACAAACTAGTAAAGCTTACAGGCAGCCTTTATCACCTCTTAAGTTTGAGCTATAAAGCAAACTAAACCACTCAAACAATTAATCAAACTATACTTTAAGCAACAGAAAATGTATAAATTATGACTGGGAGCTCTATCAGAGAGAACTGCTTGTAGTTAAGCATCGCTCCAGAATAATTAAAGTAAACTGACTTTTTAAAACCCCACAACAACTGTTATGTAACACATGCCAATTGCAGGGATTTGCCTGCATAGAATTTTTTTCTGGCACCTCCCCCCCTTAAAGAGTAAAATCCCCTCCTCCCTTCTAGTGCTGCAATAAAAAAAATTTTTTACAGTGTATTTCTGATTATTAATTTATCGAAAGCAACTAAAAATGTACTGACAGCAGGGGAAAAAAAGAATAACATACATTTTACAAAGTGGCACAGCAAGACAGCAAGACGCAGGGCCTGTGAGTAGCAGAAGATATGAGGTGCCAAAAGACCAACTCTGTCTGAAGCCACCCCCGCCTCCCCCTGAAAATACGAGGCCAACTCGCACAGGACTAGAGGGGAAAGCATTCAAAAAGAACAATTCCTCAAGCCATCAGGGTGCAATAACATGAAAGCTAGGGCCAGTGAATAGGGGTCATCTGCTCTTTCGCATTGGAGAGCCAGCATCCCACACTGCTCCTAACCTTTCAAATGTCCTGCTCCTTCATTAACACACCAATGGGCATTTTCCCCATTTCCAAACAGCATCCCTTTTAAGTTCCAACTTTGAAGACTTTACCCCTCTTCCTACTACCACCAAAGCTGCCCTGAACGCAAGACTGAGCAGCAAAAAATCCAAAAAAAATAAATAAATAAATTTATACATAACAGAAAATACTGCCAGATGGCAAAACTTATATTGGAGTTGTTCATCACATGTCCCTGATACTCACTTGCGATTGTAAGGCGGGCTTTCTGGCTCAGGATTGCTCCGTACTTGTTGTGAGCAAGGCACTGATAAAACCCTTCGTCTGATTTGTCTCCTCTTCTGCTCTCCACCTCTGAAATAAAAAGGGAGCCATTGGAGAGCAGGTACACCCGTTCGTTCTCCGCGACTTTTACTCCGTTCTTGAGCCATCTGACGTCAATGGGTGCTTCTCCACGTGCCTGACAGTCCAAAATAGCTGCTTCTTTCCGTATGACAGTGACATCGAGGGGCTCCTTGATGAAAAATAACTCACTAAAGCACAACACACCTGCAGGCAGAGAGACAAAGAAGAGAGTTGGGAAGGTGGTTATGATTTAAAGAATTTAAAGTGTGTACACACCACTGAAAACCCTTAAGATGAAGGTTTTAACCAGCCTGTTGATACAAATATTAAAGGCTGTGGTTTGATATTTTCTAGCACTGTCTGTGGAACCAGTTTACAGCACCCACTAAGGGGAATATCACATTTAAAAGGCCTGTAGGCCTGCCAGCAGGAGGTCTACGGTCCAGTGTAGTCGTAACACTCCAGCTTGAGATCTTCTGCACCAGTTTAGAGCATTAACAGGACAACCTGCAACTATATTTACATTACAGACCATGCATAAAGCCTGCATCTTTTCTTTAATATTACTCCTGCACCAACTCTGTGTTTGAGAAATGACTTGATTTTTTATTGGTGACTGGTTTTGATGGCTGATCTTTGATTCGAGCTCAACTCCTGGTTAGCAGACCCCCAGACTCACAGTACATACTAATATTTTTGAAGTACTTTTAAAGTCTATTCAGACGCTCAAACGTGTCAGTTTTAACCATCATTAATAACAATTTATAGCTACGGATTACAGTTAACAAGGTGAACGGACTGTTGAATGAGCTAAAACAGGACATTTTATGCTCATGTTTTATGTCTTTTAAAATTAAAAAATTAACTCATGACCAAATATTCAAATAAAAACGACTAGTTTTATTCACCGGCCTCGGAGGCCGCTAACTAAATGTTAAAAAGTTAATTGCTAAACCGAAGATGTGAGCTCCTGTTAAAGTCCGCAGACTACCTCACATGTATCACACCCGGACAGTCGCTCATTTGATGTACCAAACTTCACGCGTGTTCACTCACAGCTTAAAATACGTAAAAGTGACAGCGACTCTTACCTGAGATTGGGAGAAAAAGGACAAACAGCAGACGCTGGTATAAACTCCTTTTAAAACGCGCCATTTACGTGAATTGTCCGCGCATGCTAGCTGGTCTCTCCTCGCTGTCTCCTCCACATGAGCTATTCTGCTACTGACGAGGACTCCCTACTCAGAGGTGCAGGAGGGCAGCCTCCCTCCTCCGGCCGGGGGATGGACGGTACGACCAATTAATCACGTCCGTGGGGGTCTGCATGCAGCGTGTGGTGCAGCGCCACCTAGCTGCAAGATACAGAGACTACACCGCACTTGCAACCTGCTGCTGCAACCCCCCCGGCAAACATTACAGAAACACCGCCACCAGCTTTTTTTTTTAAATTTAAATGAATGAATTAATTAATTAATAAAATTAATAATCACATTTAAAAGGCCTAAATAATCTAACTTATTTTTGAACAAGTCACAAATATCTTCATGAAACATACATCAAGTGTGTGTGTGTGGGGGGGGGGGCATAATTTGCATCTCCAAAACAAATGCATACACAAATCTAAATCTGCAAAATTATCTGCAGTTGCATGAGTGTTTGCAAACTTCCACTAAAAACAATGGAAGGGATCCAACACAAAGTGTGGCAAAAGGTACTGGTCAGCTGTCTGGAACAAGATGAAAAGCTTATAAAAGAAAACATACAGGTAGACCGTAAAATACACCTTAAAATGGACACAAAAAAAGGGCAGAAATAAGAATAAATGTTTGTGAAAGACCGGTAAGAAACAAGGAGAAGAGATCAAATGAGAGCATAGAGAGAGACAAGGACAAAACACACATTCTGCGAGAGAGAAGACAAAATTATATGCAGTGATGACCAGGGGCGAAGCTGCATACTTTCTGAGGTGTATGCGGACACATTTTTTAGCCCCCCCCCCCCCCCCATACCCCCGCGCGCACACACAAAACACACCCTCTCAAGGTTTACTGT
>JAVDPK010022839.1:0-31081 GCA_034780415.1 Cichlasoma orientale | reverse complement strand
AGTGATGTAGCAAATCAATGCCATTGTACTGCACTGGTGTTTGACTATAAAATGTAGGATCCATCATTAAAAAAGTAATGGCTCAGCCACACTAGAGTGAAAAAGGGACGGTAACCTCCTTACGTGTAGGAAAAATTGGTGGTTGCCTGGTTTGATTGCATGGTATTTCTTTTGCATTTGGCGACTGATTGCAAGTAGTTGCAGTGAGAAGTCGAGCGTGCAACTCCCTCAACTTTCGCTTGCAATGTGATTACACAGGTCGCCTGGCGAAAGGCAAATAATTGTCTCCAAGCAATCAGATTCAGACCGACTGCAATCGCAGATTAGAATAAAAGTTTATGGAATATAGAAATATTTTTAGGTCGTCATGTGCGAGAAAAATACAGATTTCATGTTATTGGGGACTTGATCCCAATCAACTAGACTGACAGCAGAATGACCGTCTTTTTGCTGGTTTATCACCGTCTTGATGCACCAAAGTCGCCTCTTTGAAGCAACCATTTCAAAGGCAGCGAGATTGCAAGTTCTTTGCACCCGGCTGCAATAATATTGGTCATCCTGCAGTCTCCAACCACTGTTTTCACCAGTGTAACTGTAGCAAAAAGCACACAACTTTTCTTGTACAGAAGATTTTTTATTGTTTATGCTTTGTTGTCAAGTGCTTGTGGTACAACATAATTTACAATAATATTTTTAACCGATATCTCGCCTTTTCATAGACTTTTAGATATTTCATAGAAGGAAAACCATTAAAATGACTAATACTATTACCACTGAGCCAGCATGAGCCATACCAAGACCCTGAAAATAAGGAATCTAAATGGAATTCAGCCATTATTCATTTTAATACTGTACACCTTTCTTCTTCCCGCTCATATAAAAAAAAGGCCTTTTAAGACTTGCAAAGAAATTCCTGATCAGCAGCTACTGTATGTTTGATGTGCATGCCAGAAAAGTGAAATAATGCAAGTTCAGATGTAAACATGCTGTACGGTATTTGGAAGACTGTATTCAATACTGTACTAACACTCATGTCATCAGTGACATCAATGACACTGAACATAATCAGTGTTGTACCTACAATAATATTGTTTATGATGATTAATATTGATTACATTTTTTTAATTTTTATATATTATGTTAATGTAATGTTTACATTTAACTATATTATTAGATAAAACTTTTTGTCAGCAAAGTCTACCAATCCAAAATTCATGAAACTTGGTAGAGAAGTGGAGCACGGGCAAAAGAAGCATGGTGTAGATCTGTGCCAATTAAAATAGCAAAACCTGGGTACTGGACTTGGTGGAGAATGCACCCTCCAAGAGCATCTTTTTTATATTTTCCTAACGCTGTGCCTCTTTGTGCTCACAATGGAATAAAATCTGTGCTACATATTCAGACCCTAAAGTGCTGCTTCTGATGATCAACCTGCGTGGCCCCTCTCATGCCTTTATGAATAGTGGTAAAAGAGAATTTTTTTGAGTGTCCTCTGCATTGACGCTCTTTAGGAAGAAGGGACAAGTACTAAAGAGGCCCTTTGAGAGCATCACACTGATGTGCCTCACAAACACTGCACCTTTAAGGACTCAGCTTTTGAGGACTTTACTAAAACCGATGTAACCTGGTGACGCTCATGAAAATGTTTTTTTTTCCTGTGTCCCATCTTTACCAAACAGTAACAGACTGTTTGAGGTGAAAGTGAGGGCTTACACAAACAAATGAATTCAAAGTTAGGTCGTCGAGGCAGACAGATCGAGTCACTACTTCTCTTCTCTGTCTCATCGTTAATACTCTTCTCTGCTTGAGAGATGAAAGCTGCATTCAAACGGCTCTGCTTTATCTTTAGAAGTGCTCTGAAAATTCACTGTATTGATTCAGAGTCCCTCAGCACTGAAGTCATACATTGACTCAACTGTGCAGACTGTATGAGTGTATTAGAAACATGGCCAGAGGTGAAGAAAGAACAACACAATATTTCCTACCTGATATTGTGTTACCTTAACTTTACCTAATTCAATGATGCAGTCCATTAGAGCAGGTTACCAAATATTACAGTTTGGATCCTTACTGGAAATAAATAAGTAAAAGTCAGAGAGAGCTGTTAGGATTGTGAAGGTGAAACACTGTCCACAGGCTGGGATGCCCTCAGGTATCCTGTGTCTGGCTGTTTCACAGGTGGCGAGGATAAAAACTAAAAGCTGCCTGCCCACAGGTCACAGAGCTCACCACAGCTCAAAGGTCTGTGTCCAAGGATTTCAGGGGTCTAATACCTTAAAAGCAAGTCTGAAAATCAGATTTGAAAAACAGTGGATGGGCTTTAGAGGTAAACTTAAATATTTCTTGTCATACTTGCTGAATCGTTTTATTTAGTAAGGGCTTTCTTTGACAGTTTATAAAGGAGAGAAAAGGAGTTACTAAGCCATGCCGATTAGTAAAGTAAACATTTTGTATCATTTTGAAATATTTATTTAATGATAAAATGCTTTGCTTGTTGACTTGTGCTGCAGTGACTGATCACTGAAAAGCCCAAAAGTGCAAAACAGAAATTTGGTTTTGTTTCTGTTGAGATGTGGGAAATATTGACTCATCCAAGTAATTATAATACTGCTCTGATCAGGTCTTGATTAAATCTAATGTGCTGTTTTACTGCTTTATACTCAAAGGTCTTTTGGATATTTCTTTGGAGGGGATATCTAATTGAATAAAAATCCTTGTCAATAAATTTGTTTGCAAGATTTCAGATACGTGGGTGCAAAATGTTTGTTGGATTGAAGTATGAAAGTAGGAAATCAACTTTGTACAACAGTTTGAAGATTTTTTTTTTGAGGGGTATTTTAAAATTCCACTGTTTACAAAACTACTTGAACTGGGTCCTTCAATTTTTTACGGCAAATATGGCAAAAAAATGTAGATAAAAACAGAATGCAATGATTTACAGATCTCATAAGCCCATATTTTAATCACTATAGAATACAGAAAATATCTCAAGTGTTTAAATTGATGCTTTTTATTTTTCATGAAAAATATTAGCTCATTTTGAATTTAATGGATGGGGCACTAAAACCTTGCATATTCCAGCAAGACAATGCTAAACCGCATACTGCATATATTAAAAAAGCATGGTTTCATCTTAGAAGAGTCCAGGTGCTGCCTGGCTGCAGTCCAAATGTTTAGGACTTATATTAATGTATGACCACCAAAGATTATAATAAATTCTAATGTTTATAAAATTCACCGGTTTTAAGATAACGGGCCTAAATTCCCCCCAGTGCCCTTCCTTTACTAGGAGAGAGAAAATATCAGCGACTATCACAATCACATGTTTAGTTACAGATACTGAGGATCCAACTATTAAATAGCGTTTCTATTAATGTACTTGCAGGATATAATTGATGATCAGTCATTCAACTAATATGAGTTTAGAGAAACTATAATTCCTAAACCAACAGCAATTCTGTTACCCAGATAGCTTGTTCCTCAAAGTTTAATCCATTCATTGGTATCATTCAGTCATTAAAAGTCATTTGAATTCCTCAATATAAGGTTCAGCATTTTTTAGGTCTTCCTCTGTAACTACACATTTACAACCAGCGGTGGTGTCAAAAACTTCTGTCTTTGCAATTATGTGTTGTGCTTTCAAAACAATCCTTGGCTGCCGTGCATAAAGTATTTCTAAGATTCGTATTGGGAAAATGAGAGCGAACATCATCACAAGTTTTGGATATAATATTAACAGAAACTTGCTTCTACATGGTGTCATAGCTGGGGCTTATCAGAGTGAAACTGATCATTTTTTCTATATTCAACCTTTAATATCTTTGGATTTGGACTGTTTTAAAAAATATTATGTGCCTTATGTATATGAAGCTATAAATAAAATACTCACCCCCTACCTGCAAAATTCTGGTTTTTACAGGCCTCCAAATCTGCTGTCAGAAATCAGACATCCAGATATTTTAGGGACTCCAAGCATCCATTATTCTATGTTAAACTGAGCTGAGTCCAAGCTTTTGACCTGACGTGGAATGACCCTTTCTGAAGTGAAAAGTTTATGTCTTGTGATTAAAAGATTTAGCAGATCCATCATATTTAGGTGAGAAAATGACACTGTTGGCTGTAGGAAGTGGATGTTAAGCTCTTTGAGTGTTCAATAAAACTAGAAATGCCCTATATAAATGTGCAGGTTAAGAAACAATAAGATCCTTTACGAAGTATCTTGGGAATTGTGATTGCTTTTTGCAGCCATTTGCATTTCTGAAGTCTTCCTTTACCATTTCTTTGGACTTATGTGGAGGAAAATATGGAGATATGATGCATTTGTATGTAAGCTGACATGACCTTAAAGGTCAGTCCTGACCTTGACAGGCAATCCACGTGTTATTACTGTCAAATAAATTCATCACAGATTTCAAGGAAAATTTGGTGATGAATCAGCAAATATTTGTTTTTTTTTCCAGTGTGCAGAAAAAGCTAAGATACTCATCCAAAACCGAAGCCTTTTTATTTTTTTAATCAACTTGTAATCAGTTCCATTTGATTTACTCTTAAAGCAAAACTGAAAATATTTTAGTCATTCTTTTCAAATTGGCATTAAATGACAAACGATTTAATTTATTTTCCATTCAGGCAGAAAATTGAATATAGACTAATTCAACCCTGAAGAATCCCAGCTCTGAGTACAGTTAGTGTCATCTCATTTTTGCGTGCGACCACTCCAGGTCTGTACGCATTTAGGTAATATGTACTAGAGTAACCCCACTTCTTAGCAGTCTTAAAATATTCAGACCCTGGCAGCTGCAGTGGCAACAACAACAACAAAGCAGCACAAGGGTGAGCTGCTTGCATGCGCTGAGAGTGTTGGAATTTAATCCTCTTTCCGATCACGAGAAATGGAAAAGAAAAAGAGAGAGCAGGGGAGATGGTCAGAACGGCAAAGGAGCTGTGGATGACAAATCACGGTGCGACAGGGGTTCCCCTGAGAGACGGATGCAAAACAGGAGAAATGAGATATGACAAGAGGAGGGAAGGATAAAAAGAATAAGCACAGTGACAGGAGAGGAGAAATGAGGAGGGGCCGGGCAGAAGGGGGATAATGCAGAGCTGAGAGAAGGTAAGACTGAGGCTGAGGAAGATAAATCAAACCAATAAAAATAAAAAGGTGAAAAGGGTGTTGTCACTCTGCAGAAACGATAAAAGAGGCAGATTGGAGGCACGTGAGCGTGCACGTGTGTGCATTTGCACATGAAGGTGCAAGGTTAAAAGGGTGGTGGAACTCCACAAAACTGCTATTTTGCTTCATCTTCAAGTAAATGGGAAATACTTGTCAGTAATAACACAGCATGGTGCGCGAGTGTGTGTTTGGGTATCTGTGAGAGTGTGAGTGAGATGGGAAATAATGGGAAATGCTTGTTGGTGATAGCTCTGCATTAGGAGTGTTAGATCCCCAAGGATTGAAAAGAAGGAACCCAAATGACAAAATCACAGCAGGGAATTTTTAACCCCACAGTGACAGGTCTACAGCAGCAGAGACCCACAAGCGTGTTGGCATCACACAGAACAGAGACATAAAAACTCTTGTAAAACCTAAAAATAAAGTCCGTCTGTCCTTGAAGACATCTCAGAGCCACTGATTTAGTCCAGTATCATGTAATGACACAAGCATACAGAACCCTTTTTGACTTAAAAGCAAAGAAGACTGGTCAATGAAAAAACAACAATAACAGAATGAGAATATTTTTTATGGGCCAGTATAATAAATCTTTATTTTGTGTTTCTCAACATTTTAGTTGTAAGGACACGATAGCCCTGATCTGCTCCCCAGCCCCGATCATTTTGCCAATTAAGTGTCGAGCAAAAAGCTGAAAATGCATGCCTGAAGCTGCACGCTATTTATAGGCAATTAGCTGATATACATAAATTTATTTTAATTTATTAAATCCTCCACAATACCTCTGTTGTCATATAAGAGATATACAATGAGCACAAAATTATCAACTAAGCTAATTAGCAATTATTTACTTTCTCAAAAAAGATCATACTTAGCCATGTTGGCATACTGATATGGCTTTGCGTGTAACTCAAGGCTGTGGTGCAACAGAAACTCTTCATAAACTTAGTAAGTTTATGAAGTTACAAATTGCAGAAAAAAAATCTGAACTGAATTACTGTAAATAACGTTTAAATTATGCACAGTGCACTGTGTTATAATGAGTTGGAGAAGTAGGCACAGTAAGTTCTAGTTTTACAGTCTACAGCCACACTGTGCCGGTGCTACAAGAGCAGATTTATGCTGCTACTTGCTAGAATGTATTTATTTTTACATTCACTGGACTTGAAGATTTCTTGGTAATCCTCGGTGGAACTGTAAGCTGCTTGGTTGGGTCCGATAGTCATGGCATCACGTGTCCTGCCTATTGAACACTCTGCCCAGTTAGCAGCCATACCTAAAACAAAGTATTTCTAGTGAGAGGACTATGACTGCTGGCTGGTACAGTATATGTGAGAAAGGGCAACTCTGGACAATGTCAACACTTGATTTTCCTGACTCTGTAGTTCATGTGTCAAAATGACTTTAGACTCTTAAATTCATTCCATGGGGAGTTATATATATATAAAACTCCCCTATAACTTGGTAATTAAATGTTTCATTAACTTTCATCAACATTAACTCCTAATCTAGTCATATAACTTGGTGAAGTATTGAGTACATGTGATAGATTAACAGATTTAGGAAGGCAATAACGCATTTTTTTGTAGATTGCCTCTGTACACCACCACAGTGGATTTTAAAGATACAGTGTGTAAAATATCACCACTAGATGTTAGGAAAATTTCATTCAACTGAATTGTGTTTTCTTACTCCTCCCACCAGTTCAAGTACGGTGGCTGCTGTAGCTTATAATCGGCTGCTGTTGTTTAGCTGGCTTGCTGTCAGCTGTCCAGAGACAGGAGAGTTGCGTGCCTAATCTGCTGACAATAAATAATTGCGCCAATATTGGGAATAAATAAGGATGTTTATGCATGTTTTCATTTCCTAACTTAGGCTGAGGGGATGAGGCTTGAGGTGAAGAGGATGGGATGGAAATGAGGGAGGAGGAAATAGACATAATGAGAAAGACATGATGAAAATACATATGTACAAATGTTAAATGGTCATATGCGGTTTGAAAGAGTGATTTGTGATGTTTAAATTAAAAGTTACTATAAGGCATAATACGTATGTGGCCGGTCTCTAGCCACATACATACGACGTGATTAGGTGATCATCTCAGCCACCGTATTCAAGATGGTGGGGCATGTAGAGTAGGAAAGCACTGTTTAAGAACCCGTCCATTTACCATTTAAATCAAACAGTCAAGATCTGATTGAAGTACAGACTTTCAGCTTTAATTCATGGGCATTAGCAAAAGTATTACAGCGAATGTTTAGAAATTACAGCCATTTTTATGCATAGTCCCCCATTTTCAGCCACTCAGAAATAATTGGACAGTTGACTGACAGTTTCATTGCCAGATGAAGCCTGTTCCCTCATTATTCCATAACAAATTATACATAAAAAAGATAAAAGATCTTGAGTTGACGTTGATGCAAGTATAGAATGCCAGCATTAGGCTGAAAAAAATCAGTCAGAGACAGGCAAACATTAGGGGTGATCAAATCAGCAATCTGATACAGTCCTAAAAAGAATGAATGCACTGACCTGAAAGACCACAGAAGACAACTGGAGTAGATGATCACAAATTATTTACTTGGTTAAGAAAAACCTCTTTGCAACATCAAGCTGTGTCAAGAACATTCATGAGGAGGTAGGTGTTTCACTGTCCAAGTCTACAATCAAGATCTGCCTGCATGAATATAAATACATAAGGTTCACAACAAGGTGCAAACCACTGGTTACACTCAAGAACAAGATTTTTCCAGAAAACATCTAAAAGAGCCGGCACAGTTCTGGAAAAAATCTTGGAAAGATTAAACCAAGATGAGGTTGTGCCAGAATGATGGGAAGAGAAAAGTATGGAGAAGGAGAGAAACAGTACATGAGTGGCTGTAGTAAAGACCTAGCAGAGCCTCATGGGTTCTAGACTTCAGGCAGTCATTGACTCCAATAAATGAATACATAAATAATAGAATTGTATTTATTTGTCCAATTACTTTTGAATCTCTGAAAATGGGGGACTGTGTATAATAATGTTTGCAATTCCAAAACAGTTAATGCTGTATTTTGTTAAAAAGTTGAACTCAACATGTCAATCACATCATAATTGCCTGATTTAAAATCCACTGTGGTGGTGTACAGAGACAAAACTGGAAAAAAAAATCTGTCAATATTTATGGCCCTGACTGTACAGTACCAGTCAAAAGTTTGGACACACTTACCCATTCATATATGCGTGACCAAACTTACTGTATATACATGTAATAAAGCTTTGTCTGTATAAGCTGTGGTACCACATTTGAAATACCAAACCTTTGTGGACTTTTGGCTTGATTTGGTTGAAAATGAACCAAACAGTCAGCTGTAGAAAGTGTAGGATTGAGATTACTGGATAAATAAGTAGAGACAGAGACAGGAGATTGAGCACTGATGTTTTACTAGAAAAAAGAAAACCAATGGAAAAAAAAAAGAAATAAAGGAAGAAAGAAACAGTGTTAAAGCCAGACTGTTGACAGCCCAGCAGCCAGCTTTTTGCTGTCTTCGCATGAAATCTAATGCTCTGGTGGTGAAAAATAAATAAATTAAAAAAAAAAAAAAAGGCAACAGTATCATGTGAGGTTGAAGTGTCTGGTGTTTCTGGTCTGGTGAGCTGGATTAGTGATAGCTTTAGGAAAGCCACTATTTGAGCAGTTTTTCTCATGCTGGATTGGTACAGTACTGCTGTAGGCTACTGATCCACTCAGCTGAGAAGCAAATAGAAAATGTCTACCTTATTGAATTCATTTATAAATAGTTTAAATCAGCTGTCTGAAGTACATTTTGATTCACGATATTCTTTTCTGTTAATGTGTTTGGCTCGAATACATCTGATGCAGGACTAATACATGGCGAGGTGTCAGTTAACAAAGAAGGTGATGATACAAAAGGAAAGCAACGTTGAGAACAAAGACATTGAAGAAACTCAGATTGTCAACTGGTGTCTCAGGTTCTTGATTAATCTCTATCCCGTTACTTTGCAGTGGATTAGGGCAGGAAATAAAATAAATTTGTCATTCTTGAGATGCGCTATGTACAGAGCTTTTTGTCGCACATGTGTTAGGGGAGATGCAAGCTGAAGGAGGAGAGGACAAAACAAGGAAAGGAACAATGAGGACCTAAATAGGCGAGCGGTAGGGTAAAGGACAAACTGTATAAAAGAAAAAAAACTAAGAGGAACAGAAAGGTCACAGGAAGACAGGAGTAATGAGAAGGGCAGAAAACATAAACATTTCATTCTCACATACAGTTTCACACTGTATTATGACACAGATCCTAAGCATCATGCTTTAGCTGTATTACAACAAAAGAACTGCACTATTTTAATTCCGTCATTTTTTTTTCCTAAGATTTTCTCAAATCTTAAAGGGTCAGTATGCAGGATTTAGGGTGCTTTATTAGCAGACATTTAATATGGTATTAATAGTTTTACTTTCATCATTGTATAATCACATGTACCTACGAATTACTGTTTTCAGTACCGTAGAATGAGCCCTTCATATATACACAGGGAGTGGGTTTTCTTCAGTGGCTCTTGCCATGTTAGCACAGAAGCCCTGAATGGACCGACCGAATGCCAGAGGGCCTTCGTGTTGAAGTGACGTCCACTGCAGGTTCTCTTACAGTAATTGGCTGGTTGCAATCTGTAATCTCACAGCTAGATGTCACTAACTCCTACACACTTGTACTTTAATGCAATATTTTTCTCTTTCATGTCCCCAAAAAAAAAAAAAAAAAAAGTACCGTACCATATAGATTTGGGGGAAAAACATAATCTACTTACTGAAGCTCAAACCCTGTTCAGTTTGAATATGTAACTGACTCACAGATGGTGAGACGACACGTAACAAAATGCGATGACAAAACGTGATAAAAAATGCGACATTAATGCTACACTCTTGAAAATGCCCAAAATAATTTCCCAGCAGTGCAGCCGTCACACCGGTCCACCGACTCTACATGCCTACCTAAATGCATTGCCACTGCGTAGGCTGCAGTCATAAATACTGGCATGTTTACATTGTTTCAAGGGCCTACGCAGCTAACAAAACAAAGATTTGGGGGAAAAGACACTATTAGACAATGAAAAGTGGTGCTTGAGTGATTACTCTGAGCTGACCCTGTGTATGCAACTAAGTATGTGCACATGTTTCCATGTGTGTGTCTCTGTGAGTGCCAGATGGACATTCACTACTGTTTAGGACACACAAAAACTGTGGTATTTAAATATTTTCAAGTTATCAAAAAACAGCCATATAACAGAATGTATGCCATGGCCTCTGACAATCAGTGATCAATGTCTTCTATAGCTCTCTCTATATATATTTATTTATTTGTATTATATATAATATGTAGATTTATAAAAAAGATTTCCTCTTAATTACAAGTAGTGGCATTTTTTTTTATATTCCTTATTGCAATGAACCGTTGTCTAAGATGATTAAAAAAGACAGGTGAATTCTGTTTTGCTACACAGTTATTTACAAGAGTTTTTAAAAAGCAAGCTTTCTGATATGGTACCTTTTCCCAGTGACTGGAAAAGATGGAGGATCTCAAATAACAACCAAACTGCCCATTAGAGTCAAAAACTGGAAATTGTACCAGTTGGCCTTTATAGTTCAAATATCAATTGCCTTTTCCATTAGTGGGCTATTTGGATAAATTATTCAAGATACACGTGGAAAGTGAATCTGTTCCCACATTTTAAAGATTTTTACACCGCATATTTTAAACTGTATTTTTTTTTCTACTGTGAGGTCCTAGTTTTCAGGCTGAGACGCACTCTGTTAGGAAGCCATTTGAGATCTGCCCATGTAGTTAAGCTTTTTTCTATTTATCACTGAATATACAGCTTCAACCTCACCCACTCAGCAAAAAAAACAAAGTACTCATCACGTTGCTATTTAGAATTTCTACTGTCATGATGATGCTATTGATGAAGGGCTTCATGAATTACCATGTTTTTTTTTCTTTTACAAACCCCTGTGTACTCTGTGTTTTGGAGGTTACTTCTGTTCTATATCGATTAACTCGCTGGATTGGGGTGAGAAATCGTTCTATAAGCGTTTTCATTCATTTTGAACAGTCCATGGCTGAGTAGTCCAAATGTTCAAGCTTACAGTTTTCTGGTCTTCTAAGGGTTATACTAGCTGGCACTCAGTCTTCGCAGGCAAGTTAAATTGATGATGACCATGATGATGATGATGACGAAAACAATGTTTGTCGTCTTAGTAAGGCGTTGTTAAGGGGTGTGGCTTATCGTCCAATGAAGAGAGCGCAGGAGCAGTTGTTTGGTTGTCTATTTTTGTTTGTTTGTTTGTTTTCGTCAGCTGTGATCATCATCTTTATCACTATCATCATCATGATCAGTTTTATGGTCGTGTTCACAGCTCATACTTCATGGAAATCTGTGCTGGCTTTCCCGTTGGTTCGATGATATCATGACAATGGCATCCTCCCAAAAAAATTAAAAAGAAAAGAATGCTGCAGGCAAGTGTGACGTCATAGTTGTCCATTGTTCTGTTTCTACACCGTTTACTCCACAGCTGTATTTCATTAGTCTTTTGTAAAATGAGTCAGTGGCAGCAGGAAAGTGAAATGATGATGCACGGTGTGTGTGTCTTGTGTAAAAATGTGTTTCTCTGTATCTGAATATTTGAGTTTCTGTAGCTATAATCATGTTCGTGCGGGTGTGAGAGAATCATTTCTTTTTTTTGTATGTAACTGTGTGTTTGCGTCTTTGTCAAAGTCTGTGAATGTTTGTGTGTTG
The DNA here is from genome assembly GCA_034780415.1 of Cichlasoma orientale. Classification (NCBI taxonomy): domain Eukaryota; kingdom Metazoa; phylum Chordata; class Actinopteri; order Cichliformes; family Cichlidae; genus Cichlasoma; species Cichlasoma orientale. The sequence goes on along the minus strand of JAVDPK010022839.1, from coordinate 19,118 downwards.
TTAAGGCACGGCAGGTGTTTTTTGGTTTTCAGGGCAGTCCAGAGGAGACCACTGCAAGGCCGGGGTGTCGGAGGGAGGCGTGGCCAGCATGCACAGCTTTGGGGCAGTCTGGCGTCAGGACACGGCCATTCTCCCCCACACTTCCTGTGATGGACAGACGAGCCTTGTTCCGCATGGCTTCAGAAAAAGACAGCTATATGAGGAGAGATGAAGGGGAGGGCAGGAGAAGGGGTGGAAATAGCAGAGTGGAGATATTGTTTGAAAAAAAAAACAACCCAATCTCATAGACATAAAATCTGTACAGCAAATGCATCAAAAGCAAAAATACATGCACTAAAAGCACTTACACATGCATGTGCCTGTACACACACTACACACAAATAGGCTAACAAATAAGAAACAAGTCTGAGGGCGCAATCACATAGATATATAAAATATTTTGAATACTTAAAACCATACTGAGAAGGTTTCGCTGTTTGCATTTTTGTGGTTGTTTTAACATTTGGATTATTGCATAAACAAACTATAAATAACATTATTTAATTAATTTCCAAGTTAATCAGCAGCAACTCTGATGGCTGATTCTTCTTTTAAATAATTGCTCAAATGAAAATGCCAAACATTTTCAGTTCCTCAAATTGAGTATGAGCTTCATTTCTCTGTTACACTTATTATTATTCAGTACATGTCTTTGTATTTAAGACTATTTATCAGAAGTAACAAGCGCTGCAAAAACATTAGCCTGAGGTCTGGAAAATTCTAGTCAATATTTTTTTGCTATTTTTGAACCCTGATTTCTCATTAAGAGTGATCACATATATGGATAACAGTACAATAAGAGACACAAACACTTGTTTAGTTGGTGAATGAAAGAATAAGGAATGACCTAGTACTTAATGAGAAATTCATCAGTACTTCCCTAATAACTCTTGGATGCTGGATTTTATAATATAAGAATAATTATTTCCCAAATACCCCGCTGAGAGACACTACTTAACTCTGCAGTTTGTCATTACTTAAGGATTGCTTAACCATTACTTGCCCTTCAGGTGTCCCCTCAATTAAAACACATACATAGCTAAACATGTTTTTGAGTCTCTTATTGTAAAATGTTGACCAAATAAGATTAGGTGCAGCAATGAAGCTTACTTCTTTCTCTTAAACAAACAAACCACAAAAAACAAACAAACAAACAAACAAAAAATTTAATGGATTTCAAATTTTGAAATCATACTTTTTAAAGGTGAACTGTGGAGTTTTATTGGAAACAACCTTGTATTTTAATTAATTAACATTTTTTAAAGCATGTTCATCCTTTGAGATTGTGGGTTTGCAAATTATTATTTGCTGCAGGCAGGAGTGGTAGCTCGCAGAGATAAATTTCAGTCACAGAGATATAACACAGTTATACCACTTGCATAAACGCCTACCATGCATCTTGCTCACAATACATATTCAGTTTATTACACGAAGTTTTTTGCTATATATTTTTTAAGATGAAGGTCTACATTTCTATCAGCAAAAATGTAAAAAAAAAAAAAAAAAAAAACTAAAGTAAAAAAAAAAAGCTGTTTGACCTTTCGAGTAATTAGACAGGTATGTTTTGTGTTTATTAATGATGTTTAAATTAGTGCCCAAGAGAGAAGCCTGAATTGTCCCACATTATGAATACATTTTTCCATTTCATCTTTCATTGTGACATCTACATTTACTTTTCTCCTCCCTTGTGATACAACATGATTGTGATGCAAGGTGAACACATCTGCAAGCAGCTTTGCAACCCACCTCCACCCCCATCTCCTCCTTTCTTGCTCTGACTTAATCATTAATTTGCTGTTGTTCTTAATGCCGGTTCAGTTCTGTATCAGAGCTCTTGCTTGTGCTCACCCTGCCTGTGGTACATATGGCACGGCGGGGAGGTGCACGCTCCCTGCCTTATGCTTTCCACATATGCGTGAGAAAGGGCGGGGGAGTCCCAGAAGAGAACCATGCCCTCCAACTATAAACCACTGCAAATGGAAATAACGTCTTTACACTACAGTGGTGCTGACTGAACTCTAATTTACATTTTACTTGCTAGCACTTCTTTCCTGTTTTGTGAATTGCTGTGCTAAGCGATTACTTGCATGGGTCCATGTGCATTCATACATTATGATACTAATGTTAAAAACTCCACAGGCAACCTTTAAGATTTTTTTTAACTCCAAATCACTGGTTATAGAGAGAACGTAAAATATTAAGATATGATGTTTACATTCATTTGTATTTTGAAAAACTGCTCTAATCCCCTTTTGAATTACTTTAAACAGATGAGGTGTGAAAGCACCCTAAACTGCATATTCAAATCTCACTAAAACGCTACCACACTCTACAAATGCTACTGTAGCATACAGAAGCAGGCAACAACCAACAAACATGTACACAGTAGACAATAGGGTTTGTGTTGTAGACATCTGCATTTCATAGGTGACCATGCATTTTTGGATTCTGGGTTTCAGTAACCTGAAAGACTCGGGTGTGGATTTAGAAGGATAGGATTGGAATGGTGAGGACTTTGGAAAGACAAAGGGAAAACAGGAAAGAGTGGTTTTTCTTTTGATTTATAGAGAGGGAGTGACTGGCTATACTGCTCAGAGTCGGGTGACACTTCACACAGATGAGCTACTCTGGGATGTTACAGTTTCTTAATATTTCTCTCCCACTAACTCATGTTAGAGGGTTTTACGCTGACCATGCAGAGACAGTAATCTGTTTAAATGATGGTTCCAATTCAAAATACATTTCTTTAAATGGTCTTGCATGAAGGTTTGTTGGAAGACAATTTCTGTTTATGGTAATAAAAACAAAATAAATGTGTTCCCCTTTCTATTTTATGGCTTTCTTTTTTAAGGCCAGTCAAGCTGATTTTAGAACTAAAGAGGAGATATGGAATTTTTAAGGAACCTATAAATTTCATTTCTTTTCTGTGGTACCATTGCTATTTGAAATAGTCTTGGATGATGGATAACCGACCATAATCATTTGGGGAATTGCTGTTAACATCAGTGTTATTGCTTTTGAGTGTGGTCCAAAGTGGTCTACTCTGAAAGTGGTTTATCTTTGGCGAGCTCTATATCTTATTCGAAACTGGCAATGTATGCTAATAGCCAATATTCAGTGTGCATTTAGCTCTCTTTATTTTTGCATCCTCTGTATTGATTCTGCTACTTTCCTGAAGGTGAGCACCGAGTATGACCTCATAATGCCTCTAAATGGTTCGCTAGGCTGGCCAATAAAAATGGAGTTCAGTGTTTCTTTTCACTTTAGTTAATTGCTCTTTTATATAACAATAAACATGAGTCATGTTGCAACCACATCACCGAGTAGCTGTTCCATATGAAGTATTTGCTTCATCAATTATTCCTCTGCATTAAAACTAAGTAAGTAACTGGGCTGTTTTGAAATTGTCAGAGCTGGAATGAGCCAAAGTGCCTTTTTTTTTTTTGTCTGTCTGCAGTAAGGGTGCACAACTCCAGGTAATGAATGACACAATACAGGAATAGAATAGATAATACACAGTGTCAGCTAAAAGCTAACAGAGGTCCGATTGGTAAATTCAAAAGGAATAAACTAACTCTAGCTGCTGTACACCGATTAATTACACTCACACTGTCTGCATGTACTTTTTAACAAAAATGATTTCTGCTGTGTCCGCCCCTGGGGGGAACTCAATATACACTCACCAGCCAATTTATAAGGTGCACCTTGCTAATACTGGATTGGACCCCCTTTTGCATTCAGAACTGCCTTAATTCTTCATGGCATAAGGTGCTGGAAACATTCCTCAGAGATTTCGGTCCATAAAGATATGAAAGCATCACATAGTTGCTGCAGAAAACCTCTCATTCCACCACATTCCAAGGGGCTCTATTGGAATGAGAGCTGGTGACTGTGGAGGCCACGTGATTGGCTGATTGGATTATTTGTGTTAATGAGCAGATGAACAGGTGTACCTAATAAATTAAGTGGCCAGTGAGTGTATACACCCTGGCTGGTAGTGAAAAAAATTTGTTTGCAGTATATAGTAAATATCTATATTCATGACCTATAAATCCTCTTGAAACAAAGGTGAATGCACATCTATGACCACTAAACACCACCCTTTGGGCTACTGAGTCAACTGAATGATATAACAAAATTAGAAGTAGGCTGATTAGTTAAAAAAAAAAAGCAATTAAAAGCTGCTGCTGGCTTAAAAAAAATCACCTTGCTATTTTATTTTCCCCTGAAGAATTCGTACTTGTACTGATTAAGGTAATTTTTCAGGGCAACGTGATGCAGCAGAAACCTTGCGGAAGCTTTCAGAAGACCAGACGAGCTCTAAATTTGTTTGAATTGGCTCGACGCTAACTGGCCTAAACAGGGACCCAAGACAACACAACACAAATTTCTATCTGTGCTCGTGCACTATTAACAAGCCACGCTACTAATTTTTCTGGCAGTGTAGTGGCGCCAGAGGGAGTAATGAGATGTCTAGTTAGGCTGAAAGACTGGATATCTCCTGATATAAAAATGATCTTAATAATGCTTTTCTTCACAAGATGTCTATCACATTTCGGGTAAAAAATATTTTAAGTCAGACCCAAATCCATGGTAATTGGTGTCCACACAGTAGGTAATTAATTTATAGCTAGAAGCAGTCACAGATTTTAATGAGGACTACCAAATTAACAAACTTTTGCTCTCAGGATGGCGAAATACTGAAAATAGACTATTCCTTAAAACCTTGTAAAAGTTTAACCCAGAAAACACTAGCACATCCATAGATAATGCTTTTAGTATTAATAATGTCCCATTCCACTGTAATGTCGCATCAATAAGAGAGCAGTATTATGTAAAATATTCAAACCAAAGGGACACTATATATGTGTGTGTATATATATATATATATATATATATAAAGGTGCTTTGCTGGAGTTGTGCATCACTGCTTCAATATACTGTTAACTCTTATCTAAAAATTACAATGCAGGTGCCTAGACAGGTCATTAACCAAGAGCATCACCACCACCACTGTCATCATCATCATCATCATCATCATCATCATCACCATCATCACCATCATCATCTGCAGCCAAAGACGATGGAACCAAATCTGTAGTCACACAAATCTAACCCCAGTCTAGCCCGGGGTGACAGCCATGACAAAACGCAAAGCAAATTTTAAACCCAAAAGTCTAAGAAAAGACTCTGCCAATAAATAAACAAAACAGCCAAAATGAAACAGAAAACATAAAAAAAGGACATTGGTTCCACAATGCTTGACCACATACTCATAACCACATAAAGAACAACACGGTTGCGTGGGGCTGCTGCGACAGCCTCATCAGTACAAAATCTACAGCACCATCACCATGTTCAACACCACCATTACCCCACCTATACGGGAGCCTCTAAATCCTACCCCTATATCTTGACCCCCTCGGAGCCGTACACGTTGTACCCCTCCCTATAAGTGGCTAGATTCTGGGTGCTGGGGGAGGGGCTGGGGCAGTGGGGGGGGCTAAGGTCCACCTTCATGCGCTTGGCTTCGGCCCGTGACTTGTAGCAGAACTCAACCAGGGCCACCAGCATTGCCAGGCCCAGGCCACCCACAAGGATGTAGAAGACCCCAGCCACGTTGGACAGGCTCAGAGCCTGGGATGACTTGTCCTGAAGAGATGGGAGGGAGGGAGGAGGGATGGAGGAAGGGAGGATTCAAGGAACATGTGTTTGAAAGTTGAAAGGGCAGCAGTAATAGAATGGGGAGCAAAAGGCAGTAGAGGAGAAGTAGTGGATAGAGAGGAAGAAAGAGCAGGGAAGAATGGAAAGGTGAGGGGAGATATAGAGTAGGCTCACAAAGAGTGGAGTAAGAGGAAAATGGTGCAATGAGGAATCGAGAGACAGAGGCGGAGACAGAATAGGGAATGATCAGAGGGAAAGGGAAAATGAGGGAAAAAGCAGACAGAGAAAACCAGATACGGTAAGTTAGACCCAGAGAAATCGAGATTGTCCCAGAAAAATTTATATGGTTACAGATACTGAAATTATGGTATTACTGGTAGTGCTTTCTACTCATATAAACTTATATACTACTCATATAAATTTATAAACTACTCATATAAACTACAATCTCTACTTCCACATGTGCTACTCCACACATACTGTATACTACAAAGCTACAACAATCACTACAACTACAAAACATTCAACATTTCTAGAAATGTTACAGTGTGCAAATTAGTGCAGCAAGAGTGAATTATTTGTAGAGCAAGTTTTTAATCTGAGCGTTTTCTATATATACATATATTTTTTTTTAAGTGGAAAGGCTCCAGTAGTCTACCATAAGAATTTAAAGCAGCTCCATTGTCCAATATTCCAAAAATCCTAAAAATCTGTCTAGCAACAATTTTTATACTTGAGAAAAGAATTGTGATAAATGTTGTTATCTGGGGAGGCATGCAGTATGAATGAACTGTAACACTTAATTAGCAATGCTAGTGCAAATTAGGTAATGCCTCAGCTCACTGGTCCATCATTTCCCAATTGTTTCGTAGATATGTTCCTGAAAATAAGTAAATAATTGGTAATTTAGATCCAATTATACAAAAACTTGTGTAAATACAGAATATAGTTTTGTTTTTTGCTTAGCTTAGCCATAAGCTGTTACTGAATTCTGAAGTAACTCTATTTAAATACAAATATTATATAATTTATTAGTAATATCTTGTTATTGATAAATGTTAAATTCTATCTTTACCTGATTACAAATTTCATTACTAATTTTTTGCATGTATACCTGGCCTTCTGTCCACCTTCCAGGCTGATTTTACAATATGTTAATTTTACCAAATCAAATTAGCAACTGAGCGCTGCAATCTATTTGACCTAGTTAGGCATTATCAAAAGATTCTCAAAGTTATGGAAAACAAGGGAGCTGAGTCCCGATTAATATAAAATCAAATATAAAAGGGAGAGCCAGTAATTGCAACACGTTAATATTTCTAATACTCGGGAAACACTGCCGTTCTCATCTGGAATGGGCTAGCATATGAGATTAAAACAGAAACATTGGAAGTGAAAATTGGCTGATTTTATATATATTATATATTTCTAATGGTAACTGACATGAAGATGGGATTGCTGCAGATTGCTGCAGAGACTGAAGAACGCTGTTGTCTTTATTTAGATTTAAAATTAAGCAAACGTGGTCCACCAAAACAGAACTAAAATGCTGTGTGGGAAACCACTGTGCATCTTTAAGCTCAATGTGGAGCACGTTCAAGAAATGTTTTAGCTTTAATCAAAAAGTGTTTAAAATGCTATTTCTAAGACAGTGGTTGCAGTAATCTGGAGCGTATTCATAATGAGAGTTTCAGGCTAGCGTTCTGTGGGCCACAGCAGCGTGAGACTGACCTTACTTCCAGAGTCCTTGGGTCCACACTCTCCCTTGTCATACCACCATTTGTTTTTCAGTTTGTCTAAGACGCCTGCTTCGCTCAGTTTCAAAACTGCAAGGTTTACCGGGGTTCTTCGCGTGTAAAAATAACATAAATAACATCATAGGTCATGTTATTTTATGTTATTAGGGTATTTCTCATTTGCATTGCACATCTCAGTAACAAAGAAACTGCTGTTTAGATTAAGTGACCTAGCATGGATCCCACTGAATACATGTGTGTATGCTCGTTGAGGAGGGGCTGGGGGGGAGCGAGGAGCTAAGGCGAGCTACAGACATATGAGTGGGACCCACCTTTGTCACTTCAGGTAACACACCCATGCTGCCCCAGCTGATCCTACAATAATCCAGAGGCAATTACTGTTAAGCCGGGACTATTGGCATCAGGCTAGCTCTGTGTCACGTCTGGGAGAGTGGAAATTTCGTAAACTCTACACAGATACGCTTTCTTTGGACTCTCTCTAATGCATATCTTCTTGAAAACCTTCCAAAAACACTTTTATTTGAATTTACTCTTTACAAAAAAATAAAAAAAATCCTGTAAAAGGAAGATTAGCATCAATCCACTACTTTGGGTTGTGACTGAAATATCTCAACAACTGGATGGACTGCTATGAAATTTGGATGAAACTAAGCAATGAAATTCATATGCTTCTAAAGATGAATTGAAATTATTCATCATCAAGTCAAAAATATTAATCTATTCAGTGTTTTGGTTTATGACCAGACATCTAAATTTGTAACGTACTAATGAGGGTTTCATTAGCCTCCGATAAACTTGTCAGATAATTCTAATATGCTAACACGCTAAAATAATTAATATTAATTACATGACAAACATCAGCTTATTAGCATGCATTTAGCTCAAAGCCCGTGTCTAATTACAGCCACTGACAAGCGTGTAGAATTTATTCCTGTTCAAATGAACTTGATAGACTGCATTTAAAATTCCTCAGTTTCCATATTTCTAAAAGAATGAAACTTTAATGAAACTTTTCTCAAAGAGTAAGATGAATGTTTTTTAGAAATAGAGAGAATTATAAATGTTTGACTCTAACACAATGAAGAAATATTTTATTGAAAATAGTTTCGAAAGGCTGAAATCAGATATATGAACAGGAGATCTTCTTTATCCCATGATTGTATTTTTCTTCTATTAATTATTCATCTTTCCATCTACCTCTAGTCAACCTGAGCCTCTCAGGGGTGCCTCTGTTGGACTGAATGTTTTCTCTCTACTCTTCCCAGAGCTGCCACTAGGGGGCAAATATTCCTGTCCTGACAGTAATTGCTCTCTTTATTCCAGCTATCCATCAAGGCGACCTCTTCCCATTACTTTGCACTCTGTCCTGTCAGAGGGACATTACCAGCTCAGTGCAAAGCACCTTTGAAATGGTTATCTTCACGAGATGTGCTTGATTTATTTTGGCAGTCACTCAGAATAGGGACTTTTTTCTATGCAATATAAAGGAAATAAGCATTTTTCAATAATGATTCAAAATAAAAGTAGGATATATTTACACTTTTAAGCAATTTGGTTCCGGGCCTCTACCAGTTCCAGGTAACTGATTCATTTAAAAAGACATTATTTTAAGGGTTTCCTTTTTATGTGTATCAACAGACACCAAAGTGCATTTGTCATTGTGTCTGAACTTATATATAAAGACACACACCACGGCCACCAGTGCAACCTTGTGCCTATTTTTGTAGCTGCAGGTTGTCTCAAGAGATTTTAGTTATCTCTTCTATCCTCCCCGCACGCTGCTTGACTCTTTGCCAGGGCAGATGCATGTGTTACACTCCCAGGACGGGGGCTGTCGCGAGCTGCTCAGCTGGTGAGCAGCCCCTGTCACCTAGTGGTGGGGGGGGCAGACAGAGAGGGCTAACCTTGGAATCCCCTCCCCCGCTGCCACATTCTCCTTTGTCATACCACCACTTGTTTTTCAATTTGTCCAACAGGCCCTGCTCGTTGAGTTTTAGCACGGCCAGGTTGACCGCGTTTCTTTAAGTAAAAAAGGAGGAACAGATAAGATAGTTTGGTCAGAGCAGAGGATGGAGGGAAAGACAGACAAGATGGACGGGGACCATAGTCAGGAGAAGGAAAGGGAAAGGAGGACGAGAGGGAGCAGAAATTAGGGTGGGTTGAATTCACAGGTGAGTAAGAGGGGGGAAAAATATGCCCCAGACAACACTCTCTTTTACCATTACTTCTTGACTTCCTTCCTGTTTTTGCTTTTCAAATTTGTTTCTGTTAATAATTTATGTTTTTACAACAAAAAAAGAAAAGAAAACAATTCTAGTTATACAGTTGTACTTTCCACTGTATCCCTCTAGTGTTACTCTCCTGTATCTGGCTGCACTAACAGACGATGCTACCACAGTGAGTGTCAGATTGCTGGTATAAAGTGTGTTAAACAGGTCTCTGCAGCCTACTGATGAGGCGCTTGTCCCCTCTTGTTGCTCCCCTGCCTTCCTGCTGCTCTGTACAGGTGTGTGCATGTGGCTGTGTTTGTGTGGCTTCAGTTTCCCAAGGCCCTTCTGCTCACCCTGACCTCTAAACAAAATTCAGGGACACAGTGCTAATTATCCAGCTTTAGCGTGTGTGCAAATCACCTACGCTCTGCATACTTGGCATAATTTTCATGATTATGTATGTCATTAAAATCAACTTGCCAATATTTCAAATAAACTTGCAATTGGTAAATAAGCATTTTTGTCCCCACTCTTTTTAGAGCTGCATGTAGTATGTGGCTGTGTGTGTCTAAACGTGTCTGCAGGAGCTGAATGAATTAAGTCCTTTTCTCTTCTTCTTTTACAGCTGCCTCGACTGTTGCTACCACATTCTGCTTTGTTTGTGTGATGCTGATCAGCCACACTAATCTCTGCAAAAAGGTCACAGCAGTCACTGCTTACTTGATTGTTTGTCTGGCCCTTTGTCTGTACACTTCCCTATCTGGAGGTACAGTACAATCTCATCTCTGATGGTCTGATGGCGTCAAGAGCTAAGAAATAATATTCAAGAGATTCAAGAAGAGACAGTGTTCTCTGGGGTGATCTAATCTGCTGGCCATGACTAATCTGATCAACATAAGAGGTATGGATGAAAACAGTTCAAACAGATCTGTAAAGCATGATAATGACAGTCACATATTAAAAGTCATATCAAAAGAAGTCATACAGCAGAAAGTATACAATACTATTAATGTTCATCTCAGTCATCAGAGTATTCATGCTCTTCATTAACATCATCACGTCAAGTTAGCGCTGTGATTACCGCACCAGGAGGAGAGGCAGGCTCCCCTGACGTGCACACTAGCAGCCATGTGCAAATCTGTGTTTCTGCAGATTGAGAGAAGCCAGAGACAACCGTGGATAGCACCAGGTATGTGTTTCGGGGGAGCTTACAAAGGAACCTATCCACTTGCTGTCTGTCACTTTTCCCTCATAAACAGAAAAACTATATATTTTTTTGTTAAAAAAAAAAAGAAAGAGGTAAACTACAGGGCACCAGGGGTCTTGAGGAACTTTGCACCATGCACAGGGGAAAGTTATAGGACACGGTGTGAGGCTGATGTGCTGTTTGTGCTTCGCCTTTTATGTGGCAAATCTGAAGTGCTGACAGAGATAGATGGAAGAGAGAGGAGTGAGCAAGTGGTCCAGCTTTGCTGAATTTGGTCAATTATTTTTTCCTCAGTAGGCACTTGTCACATTGAGAAGACAAAGTTTCTTTACTGCTGTCACAGTTACCTGGAAAATGAATTATTTGCATTGCGGGGATACCTCAGAGAAACCTACTGAGACTGCTACTGTAAGCTCCAGTTAACAAGCCAGAGAAACAAGTGTCTACTGAGGAGAAAACAAGATGAAACGACCAACTTTACAACTTGTATTACAGTAAGTCGCTCTGTCGTTTGTTTCCTCCATCTTATGGTCTCTCTTTCATGTTTACGCACATTTTCTTTAAAATGTACCACTTATTTTTCTGTTTGTTGGACTTCAATTCGGGATTGTTCAATTATCTACTAATTTAACTGGTTCAAGGGTTGAAACTATGTTTTTCTTTTGCTTGTGGCTCAGTATTTTTCATGTGGAATCCTGTACGATGTTTACTTTGAATTCCCCCCATTGGACAGGCCCCTCTGCTTCCTGTTCCTCACTTTTTCTTTCCTGGTTGTCTATAAATTCCCCCCGTGGCTCAGGATGAAGTGGCAACAGTCTGAGGTCCTACCTCTCCCCATGGTCATACTTGGGTAATAAATCTCTCTTGTAATCATTGTCATCATCAATATCAAGGAACAATGAGATGAGTGCAGACAGATGAACAAAGTTACCTGGAAGGTGGCCCTGTGGAGAAAAGGTGATTGAAAAAGCAACAGAAAAGAAAGGAAGGATACGAGCAGAAAGAGACGTATGGATGACAGCGACGCAGGACAGACACTGAGGTAACGCGCTTTGATTTAAAGGAATGATGGAAGAAGAGCGACAAAAATATAGCAAATCGAACAGAATTGCAAACGATACAAAAAGGAAGGCAGAAAGTGAAAAAAGGTATTAACAAAAGAAACCATGATGAAACAAATAATTTGCACATTCAACACATTTATCTAAGTCACTGCTGCTGGGTGAAAACATAAACACTTTTGCTTTTGTAGGTAAAATAATAAACCCATAAATCGCATGAATTCAATAATATTTACTGTTAATTTGGGGTTTTAGTTCTTGTGAGAATCAATCAGTATCCAGTTTGGTCAATTTTTTATAATTCTTCAGTTGAGAAATTTTCACCAGACAGCAGTCAGAGGTTGATTTCGGTTAAGTATAAAAGGCACAGCAGGGTAGGTGGAATATCGCAGCAATAGTACAGTATCAGCGTCGTTACTGTTTCCTATTGTTACACTATTCCACCCACCTTAACTGTGAGCCTTTCGGTGTTGCAATGCCATATCCTTTGGAGTCCAGGTTCCCGCCGACTTTCATGGTATCGCAGGGCTTTCGCTGCTCCGTGTATTCATTCATGGTGGACTCCAGGAGGAAGGCGTACTTCCCCTTGGACTTGCGGACCCGTGCCACACCTTCTGCTGTGGTTTTGGTGAAGACAGTTGGCTCAGCAGACTTCATGTAAGACCACATCTTCTCATATACAGCTATTTTGGATCTCTAGCATAGAAGAGGGGTAAAAGGAGAAAGCAAAAGGTTAATTGGGAATGAATGGGCATCATTTTAAAATTATAGGACCACATTTCACCCTGCGATGAGAAGAAAAAAATGGCAGATTCAGGAGAAGAGAGCTGCATCTCATATTAGCAAACTGCATCAGACCTAGGTATGAAAAAATGGTGCAGACCGGTAACATTACAGCTGTTTGCATTCACGTAAACCTGTGAGACAGCATCTGACAACAGCTGTCACTGTAGTTGTTCACTGTATATATTTACAATGTCCTGTTCTGCTGTCTATACAGCAAATAAAAATACATTAATCCCACTAATAAATACTGCAGTTTTGTAGCCAACTTATTGGCTCACTAATGTGAAAACACAGATGCCAAACATATTACTCGTACACTTGATTTGGTTAACAAAAGTTAACAAAAGTGAATAACATAATATTTCAAAAAAATGAAATGCCATATTTACAGAGATTAATGCGTCAGGAATGAGCAAGAAGATATAGAGCAATGCCTGCCAGCCTTTCCTTTTACAAATATTACTTTGAAGACTGTATGGACGCTGCCTAATTACTTATTCAAATCAACATGCTGACTTTACTGAGGCAAAAGGGAAAAGAAATCTGAGATGTAGAAAGTAGAGGATAAAACCAATGTGCTCTTCATTATGCTGACAGAGTTATGTATAAAAAAAACTGTGTAGTACTGAACTTGGACTCGATGAAGAGGACTGTATGAAAAGATTGTTCAATATGTTTTTACTGGATCTCATTTGTTGCTGCAATTTCTTATGATGTGAAGCTGACTTTTCTTCTTTTAGCCCCTGAATAAAATGATGCTGGATGATGGAGTGCTGTGTCTTCGATCTTCAATTTTTATCCTTTAGCATATAATGACATTTACTGTATAAGCACACTTACAATATGACACAGTGTCTACGGTGACAAGTCAAGCATCAATCTCACTCTTTAGCCTGGAATACTTGTGTTCTAAACTGCTGTGTGATTATGAATTTAGAACACTGTACTGTGCAAAAGTATCGCACAATCCCTCATTTCTTCACATTTTGTCTCGAAAGAGCCAGACTTTCATGGACACTGGCTGCTTTTTCACCTATGTGAAAACCTCACACCCTTTTTTTTCTCCATTGTTAAGCCACTTAACACTATGATCTATGAATCATTCCAGCATCAAAAAGGCTCCTAACTCAAGAGATGAATTGTCTACACGTAACAAATTGCATCTTTAAGCGCTTTGTTACTAGCAGCGTGTCGCAAAATAAATGTTCCCATTTCTTTTGCTGAATCTATGAATAATTCTAAAGACAACACAGTTTGACAGGCATAAAATAGAATTTTTGCACCAACAAGGTGATTCCCAGTGAAGCTGAAAACTTGCCATAGCTCGGCATGGTGTGCAGTGCGTCCTTAAAAATATTTGAAGAAATTGGACGAGTGGAGGACAAAGGAAGATGTGGCCTAAAAAAACTACAGAGAGAAAGAGAAAGAAAAGGCAGTTATACCAAATTACACAAGAAGTAGACTGAAAATCAGTGGCAATAGGTCCAATGGAGTGATGAAGCCAAATTGAAATTTTTTTATGGTTCAATCGATTTGACGATGGAGGAGGTCAGGTGAGAGATACAACAGCAAGTGTCTAAAGCCACCTGCAACACATGTGTAAAACACATCAGCCAGTGGTGCTGAGGGTCTTGTCAAAATTGAAGGAATTATGAATGCAGAAAAGCACCATCAGATTTTGATCCAGCATACAGTACCATCTGTAAAGCATCTGATTGACAACAGCCTATTTTATCAGCATGAACACACTGCCGAAGCATAGAAAAACACACACAACGTAACACTATCAGTCATGGACTGGCCTCCCCGTAGCCCGGACCTCAATATCATTGAAGCAGTGTGGGATCATCTTGATAGAGAACAAAACAAAAGGCAGCAACATCCGAAGAAGAACTTTGAATGTCCTTCAAGAAGCCTGGAGAACTATTCCTGAAGACTACTTAATGAAATTACAAGAAAGCTGCCTCATAGAGTTCAGACTGTGTTGAAGAATAAAGGTGGTCACACCAAATACTGACTGCTGAGATTGTTAGAATTGTACAAACTCTGTTTTTGCCTTAAATACTCTATTTCCACGTATGTTTTCACGTTTCCACGAATCAATGCTCCAGTTTCCTGAAAAAATATAAAGAAATGAGGAGTGGCTCCAGTCTTTTGCACAGCACTGTATATAAATTGTAATCTATTTTATTATATTGCGCATATAGCCTGCATATGTCGGCGGTCTTGTAATTCCGTGCATCAGTCTTTGTGTATATATGTGAAATAATATGTTTGTCTGTGTTTATGTGTGTGTGTGTGAACTGTGTGTACTCAAGAGTGAAAATAACAAGCAGAGGAGTCAAACTGTCACCCGCCACAAGCGCACTGCTTCTTTCTTCTCTTTCACTCCTGGTGATAAAGTGTTATTCTGTCGTTCTGCAGGCAACAAGCAAGGCCCTCAGCCACTGAAACCAGCACCCGGGGAACGGTATGTGCGTGTATGAGTGTGTTGCTAGTGCATGACGGACACCTATCCCATAATAATGTCACGCACATCATAAGGCTCCGCCTCTCTTCATTCTACCCTCTCTTTCTCTCCATTTCTTTCCTTTCATTTTCTTCCTCTGTCTGCCAAAGTCTATCATAGATTCTCACCATCACCTTCTTTACACCTCCAGCCCATCTATCCAACCATCACCTATCAAAGACAGTGAAACCGAGAGACACCAATAATAAACGTGCATGTACAAAGCACCGTCTAGCCTTGAAAGGATGGATGTGCAACAATAAGGTGTGACTCTTTCCAGATTCTTTAACAATGAGCGTAGCTGTGAAGGAGGAAAATGGAAGCTGCAAGTCACCTTCAGGCATACACAATATGGAAACGCTATATCTATACATAGACACGCATACAGTGTCTATTACACGCTAGAAACGCCACGCAAACTTGCTTACACATATAAAACACATACATATGTTGCTTAATGTGCACACATGCATGCCACCATACGCACGATGTGTACACATAGATGGTCACATAAACACACCAACATGCACACACAAAGATAATTAATGGTGGTGGCGAATCCCCCTCAGCTGTGGGAGAGTAAATTGCTTTTTCACCCTCCACAGATTTCAGCCTGCTCGTTATGTTGATGATGCCAGAGCTACTAACAGAAGCACAAACTGTCTGCTACATCCCCCCCCCCCCTTCCTCTGTCTCCAGACACAAACACTAGTGCACACACTCTTACAGAGCAGAACTGTTTATATACACGTAACATGCACAAGAACAAAAACAAATCTGAATAATTGTCTGTGGCAATAGGGGCAGAAAAAAAAATGCAGATTTTATTAGCATTGTGTTTGTGTGCATGTTTGTCTACAATTAGCAGCACGTATGTAACTGGGATCCACACAGATGAAAAGGTCAAAGGGTGAAACCACTACAGGTTCATTTAAGGGCTACTTCACCCCACTTTCTTTCATTGTAACAGCACTCTGCAGTATTATTCCTATTCTGTCCAGCTAGTTCACCTTGACTTTACTTACCTTGCTATTTACTCTTATAATTATTATGGCTCTATTACTTTCTTTTACACGATAGCAGAGTGATTAAATGCTAAGGACTAGGGAAACAAACATCATTTCGCTGTAATCAAGATTATGTTTGAGAAACTCCAACACAGAGCCTTTGTTTTCTAGCGTCCAGTGTAATCCTATTAAAACTTACTGTGATCAAGTTTGACACACAAACTACCTGAAAATAGAAATCCATGTCAGCTTAGCATCACATTTTAAGTCTCTCTTAAGTCAGGCTCAGTAAGAGATAATCTATTCGTTTCTTTCCTCATACTTAGGCTTTTGTAGATTAATTTACACTGTTCTACCCTGACCTGCAGTCACTGTACCTGCATGCTGCTTGGATTTGCCTAGCTAATAGAGGTTATTTTAAGCAGTGTGATGCAATAATTTAAATGCTCTTCTCTGCAAATTTAAATTTACATTTAGTGGCCACTTCATTAGGTGCACTTCACTGCTTCAAGAAACCAGTTTGAGATGATTTGAGCTTTCTGACATGGAGCGTTATCCTGCTAGACCATCAGAAGATGGGCACACTGTGGTCATAAAGGGATAGGCTTGTTCAGCAACAATATTCAGGTGGGCATTAACAAGGTGGGTGCATTAACAAGCAATTGAAGAGGTGTAGCTCATAAAGGGGTATCCTTGAAAATGTGAGTGTTTGACTTACTCAAAATAATATTGTATAACAATGACACCAGCAGGATTAAAAAAGGTTTTCCTCAAAGTCATCTTTACTTTAAATAGTAAAACTGGTCTCAAGGAATCAAGTAAAGCGTGTGTGTGTGTGTGTTGTGTTCGTACCCTGAAGAATTCTTTAGTAGAGCCTGAGTCCAGTGTCCCATAGGCTATCTCTGTCTGTTTGGCCAAGTCCTCTGCACTCTCTATCGGTGAAACCATCCTCTCCACAGTGAGGAATGCAGCCAAGTTGGCTGTGTAAGAGGAGATGATGATAAGAGTAAAGAACCACCACACACCTCCAACAATACGTCCAGATAGAGACCTGCAGAGAAGAGAGTGGGGAGTGAGGCAGAGAGAAAAAATAGGCAAAGCAGAGCGAGGAGTAAGAAGTGGAAAGATAAAGTCATTTTTTTTTACAAAGTGGCCAAGATGGTAAGATTAGGGAGATGAAAGAAAGCAAACACAGATGAGAAATCAGCAGATGGATGACATGGAGATGGTGAAGGTAAAGATGACAGTGAACGTTAAAGGGATTAAAAAAGAGAGAGAGAGAGAGAGGGAGAGAGAGAGAGAGAGAGAGAGAGAGAGAGAGAGAGAGAGAGAGAGAGAGAAACACAATTACTGTTCCAGATATAAGCAACACAGAAAACTGTAGTTTCCAAAAGTATTTTTGACGCCACTGTGTGCATGACAAAACTGACAGTACTGTCAAAGTAATTGTCTTTCAACCTGAAAACCAATTCAGCACTAACAGCAACAGAGGCTACATGAAACAGATTGCAATCGGGGCAATCCTGCAACTCTCTCTCTCATCCTCACTCCCTCCTTTCCTTTTCTCCATGCTTACTCTGTTTATCTACCAATTGCGAGCATGAGCATCAAAGTAAGTGGCCCTTTTTTTGATGCATGAACTTGTTTTCACTGAGTAAAGGGAAGGAAAGCAAGAGAGCGTGAACATATTAGAGAAACTCAAAGAAAGGTAGACGAAGGCTACACAATGTTTCCTTTTAAGTCCTGCAGTCATTAAAAGACCTTGAAATTCTAATGGGTAGAAACAGCAACAAGAAAAAAATGTTTTAAAAACAACTCAACTTCAGAGGAGCGAGAAACAGTGAAAATGGTCCTGGACATACGCTACAAGACATACACTTAGACACATGTACTTTTCTCAAAGGTACAAAAGGATGTTAAAGAAAAAACATCATTTAAAATGAAAAGGAATCTTTTATTTTTCTATCAGGCCTCATTTATTTTGCATCAAAAGATGCAATAAAAAAAAGTTGTTTAAAGAACACTCACAATAAGCATGAAGATGTCCATGTTGTTTAGGATCCTTAGGAAATTATTCATTTCAGAATTTCGCCCAGTCACTGAGCACCTCAAGTGGATTTCTCATCCTATTTTATGGTGTTCATCGACACATGTAATGATTAGGGTTAAGACCAGGCTTTGAGTGTCAGTCGCTGAAACTACATGATGTGAAATGACACAAGAAAAGCAGAAAAAGTACAGGGATAAACTTCAAAAATGACTGTGAAACTAAATAATAAAATTTGATACAATTATAAAATTTCCAATTTACTCTAATTAATGTTTTTTACTTCAAGAACCAATTTCTCTTTGGTGTACAATTACACCAAAGAGAAATAAAGCCATGGAAAGGTGCTACAGTGAAATTCTGAATTGGGTGAAAATTATCTGCGAGCAACTCCTACCACATTACAAATAATCATTTGATCCACTGTTATTATAAAAACACTGATTGCAGCCACTCAAAGTTTGGGTGATAACCATATCCTCTTGCATGCAATCAGACAACAAATAATAGCCAAAGGTCTAATATTTATTGGACAGGCAGTAGCCTGGTGATATCAACAGTCTGATGTGAGAGCAATGGTAGACAAATTATTTTTAGTCAGGGCTTGGCTGTAAGGAGTGTGAGTTGAAGAGAAAACGAGGAGTGAGAAAGTCGAGAGATGCATTGACGCCTGACTCGGCATAAATTGTCACCTTTTGGAGCAACTCCGCATTATGCTGCTGTTCAAAACGCAGCACACCACTTAATCCTCCCGCACACACACGCACGCACGCACGCACGCACGCACGCACACACACACACACACACACACACACACACACACACACACAC